>KZ992424.1:0-106818 GCA_003614735.1 Thamnocephalis sphaerospora | reverse complement strand
TATTCTGTGTGCGCTCCTCTGTTGGGTTTTCCGTGCTGTCCTCGGCAGCATTGCAGCGGTAAAAGTTCAGCGCAACACCGAGCAACGTCTGCACCATGTCGGCGCTGACAGGAAAGGGCGCCATAAACAGCCACATAGCGTCAAATCCACCAATCTTGGCCATCAACGCGCGACTTTGGCGCGCATTGGAGCCCATCAGCACGCCCATTAGCTTGAGAATGGTGATACGGAATCGCTCGCTTGGCAAGTCTAGGAATGTCAGGAGCACATTAAGCCCGCCTACGGCACTCAGTCGCTCCACAAAGAGTGGGCACCAAGTGGCGTGGCGCAAGAGAAGCTCGAGCAGCTCGCACTTGAGATCCAGGTACTGGCGCTTTTCGAATGCGATAAAGTCGAGAATGTAATGTATCTCCTCAACGGTAAGGTCATCCATGGCCGCATCCACAAGCCGAAGCAAAAACTGGTGCAGCGTCGACGGCAGAGACTGTAGCAAGTCAAAGATCAGTGCAAGGCCAGGCCCAGACCGCCAGCGCACCAGGTTCTCGCGCACGTCCAGCAGCTCGTCGGCCAGTGTCCGCACAACCTGTAGCTGCACATGCTCGGAAGCGTAGATGACAAGATCTGTGCACATGCCGACGCTTTCCCAGTCTACCAGAACACGCTGCGCGCCCACCATATGGCCGTCGCAGGCAATATCCAGTAACATGCTGAAATGGTCGACCACAAGCTCCCAGCGCGATTCTCGCAGTAAGTGGCGAACCACGTCAAAGCCGCCAACCTCGATAAACTTGGTGCGGTTTTCAGGCGATTTGTGCAGCAGCGAGGCTATGATGTGTAGACCGAACAGTTGCTGCTCCAGTCCAGCTTCCATCAGTGAAAAGCAAACCTGCGGACCGCCAACTTGGCCGATGACATCTCGCAGCTTTCGCATGCGATGAGCAGTACATCCACGCGACATGGTTACCGGAGACCACAGCAGCTCGGTTGTGTCCGCCGTCAGCCGCCAGATTCCGGTGCTTCCGGCACTTGCTGGAGCAGCAGCGACGTCGAACGCCGTCGTCGGCTGAAGAGATGTAATAGGCAGGTGTGCAGAAGTGTCACAAGACGCAGACGCGCTTAGTCGGATTGCCTTGCGATGATCGACGCCAAGTGCGCGAAAGTCCTCATGACGGTGTGGGCCTTCGTTGAACACCTTCTCTGCCGTCTGCCTATCCCAGGCGCCCTCGAGGAAATAGACGGAGCTGATCTGTCCGCAAAAGTATTCGCCATCCATGTAGTTGACGTCACTGCCGCTATCATGAGCATCCGCAAAAGAGTTCTCGGCCGGTACTGTGCCCGCGTGCGTCGCACGGTTGGCAGCGGCAGGAAAGGCCACGCTGCTGTTGCCCACAGTGGCTGCCCCAGAACCTGCTGCTCCAGCCGTGTTGCGCTGGCCACGACGGCCAAAGACTCCGACAAAGGCACGGTCTCTTCCTGAAATCCGCGGATAGCTAAATGTGTTGCACGTCTGCACAAGAGTGCCGTTGACGAACAGCGTCATGTACTGCCGTGAGTGCACTAATGCCACGTGATGCCATCCTGGAGAGGCGGCGAAATCAAAGCCGTAAAACACGAAATCCTCCGGCGGCAAAGGGTGATTCTGTGTGCGCACGCACAGGCAATAACAGCCGGACTGCGGCAGCATACGAAAATACAGCTCAAAAAGACTGCTAGAGCCGTACTGGTCTTCGTAGCACAGTAAACCAGTGCTCTCTCCCAAGAACGCCGTAATCTTGACCCATAGCGATACTGTGTAGCCGTATCGTGGACCAGGTAGTCGCTCAAGCGGAAAGGACAGTATACCGCCGGCGCCATCAAAGCTGAATGTGTGGGTCGGATCCAATCTTGACGATATCTCCATCAGCGCAATAAGAAGCTCCTTGCGCAAATCTGATGCTGCAACAGAGGTGGCGCCAGTATACCCACCGTGAGCTGTAGAAGCCAGCGTTGACGATGGTGCATCTAGTTTGCAGCCACCAATACGCGCCGGATCATACACTGCATTTAGCAGCAAGGCGGCATCCTCCGGGCTGACATCATATCCGCCAATCAGTGAGATCAGCCCGGCAAATGACGCTGGCGGCAATGGAGCCTGGCTGGCCTGCGGCTCAAGTGTTTCGCGGATGGCCGCACGTACTACATACTCCAGACCGCGATCTAGACATACCAGCTGCTGGTTACGGGTGTTGACCTGCAGTAGCTGGACAAAGAGGTCAAAATAGTAGGTGCGCAGTTCACTGCCGCCATCGGCAACGCGAAACAATAACTTGAGTGCCATGGTTGCTGCATGCTTGTCTCGAAATACCACGCCAATCAGGCGCTTTGCCAGGACCATGTCGGCAGATACGTCGCTGATAGCACAATTAGACGCTCCAATACTGCTTCGCTGCCTCAGCGAGGGTTTCCGCGAGCCGGCGCCAGACTCGGGCCGCGGCGATAAACAAGGGCTAGGTATTTCGCCTCCAAGCCCAGCAGATATCTCTTCAAGCAATATTTCTGTACGGGGATCTGCCAGAGCGCCAGAAATACTACGTGGTCGCATGGATAGCATGCTTGCAGCGTCATGGCCGCGGTGTATATCGCCGATGGAACTGGCCGAGTCTTTGTACCGGCGGTTGCCGTCGCTAAATACACTCGAGGGGCGTGATTTAAAAGCAGAGTGCCTGGCATTGTATGCACGGCTGTAGGCCATGATCCTGGTACGATCACCAAGACTGTTGTGTGTCGCATATGGCACAGAGCAAAACGTACGTGAGCCATAAAAGCGCAGCATGTGCCGACTTTGGCGAGTCGTGCGCGTAACCCACGTTGTTCGGCGAAGCCCAGTCCTTCTCCAAAAGCAAAGCGGCAGCGGCGCATCAAAGAGTACTGCTGGCGCCAGAAGACTAGAGATGAAGGGCACCACGGCGCTCGAAAGGGAAAACGGCTCCTCGTCAATATCCATCTCGGAAAGATCACGTACGACATTGCCAACGGTGGCCACCTCCAAAATGATTTGGCAGCAGAGTCTAAGCAGACAGACACACGCAGTAATTCAGAGCGTGTTTCTTACAAAAGGCGAATACCAGCACATCTGCTCTCTAATGTGTCCTATTATGTGTGGCACCCACCTGTCAAGGGGTCGGTGACTCGAAAGAACCAGTTCCATGAAGCCTTCATAACCAAATGTCTCGCCTAAACGGCAAGTCATCAAGACACAGTCGCGTCAGCATGCAGTTGTGCAATAGCAGCCCTTACGCCATCATTGATCGTGCGCTGCCTACCAACAAGCTGCTTTGTCTCCTCTCCGCCAGCAAACAGATCGCCAACGGCAATAAGAGCATAAGTGGCAACATCTATATCTCTCGTTTGCTAATGCACAGCAATCAAATTGCAAAGTCATCAACGCTGGTCAGTGGCTGCATATGACGGGGACTTTGAGCATACGTACACTTAGCACGGCAAGTAGCACCTCAATGCCCCCCAACTCGCCAAAGTGCTTTTTTGCCAGGTCACTCCGACGAAAGACTGACGAAAAGAGCTGGCAGATTTTGGCGTGGAACCAGTCGTATCCAAAGCGGAATGGTCTAATCACCGCTGTTCCTTCAGACGACGCGACTATGCTGCTAGGATTCTGCTTGAGCGCCGTGATGCTAGTCAGCACATGCTTCAATAGCTTGATCAGCCACTATCATCCAACAACATCGTCCGCGTACGTTGGCAGCAATGATGCAGCATTAGCGGGCGTAATCGCAATAATCCAGCACGCTTTTCCCAATACACTACCTTGATGCCATCCCTAGTTGCATCCTGGCATAGCAGACACTCTCGCAGTATCCACATGGACATGTCAGACACAAGCCTTTCGTACTCGGTGTCATAGTGAAATATAATCTCGGACGACGTCTTTTCCTCGGATTCCTCCAGCGCTGTAACCCAACAGAGTGTAGTGGACAAAGCAACCGAGTCGTGCAGAATCTGAAAACCCTGGTTGACTCGAAGGATATCCATATCTCGGCCCGTCACTGCGAAAGCACGGTCCTGGTATTAGCCGCACGCTTAGACGCCGTAGCCGTAAGGGGCACTTGCATTCAACCAACAGTCCAATAATCTGCAGCAATACCAGATGTTGCTCCTGCGCCATAGCGCGATATCGGCCATCTGGGTGTGCCGAGTCCAGAAAGACGTTGTGCTCGAGCAACTCAACCGCGCCAAGATTCTCATCCATGTCCACAGCGCTATCTTGCATATGGTAGGCCCGTCGCAGCAGCTGCAGATATATATTAAGGAATTTTGGCTCCACGGTGCATTGACGGCACACAAGATCCTTGGTCCCGATGCAACGCAATAACGTCAGCATCAACGCATAAATAGGCGCCACTCTTTGCTATTTACCGTGAGGATCCTCCCAACGCTGCGTAGCATGATGCCAACTACGACATTCCAAGAAGGAAGTGTAATTTGCATCAGAATCCGTGTATACTCCTGCACGACAACTGTGAGTATCGATGTTGCAGTAGCATCACGCCATCGATACTTGCATGCAAAATATAGAGACTATGCTCGCTAAGCATCACAGAAATGTACTCTAGAAGCCAGGTGACGGATGCAATGTACTGGTACACCATGGAGGCGTCCACGGCCTGCTCGAGAGCAGTTGTGCACAAACGCTCCATTATCGTATTGGAGCCTTCGGTGTGGTTCTGTGTCGCATCTTCGTTCAACCCCTGGTGTCGTTGTGTAGCAATAACGACCGAGGACAAGAAGCTACGCGGTCAGATTCTGTTGCAGCCAGGCCCACGGCCAGTTGCCGCGTGCAATTCGGTGCAGCCTTACATACCAGCTCCCCCATTAATGCACTCTCATCTCCGCACACTTTTGTGGCTCGATTCAGCATCTCCAGCAGCATGTCGACGCCACCGTATTTCCATGCGATAATAGCGTTAAACGGATTCAGCGACACAAGATCCTGCCAGAGACTGTCAGAGTGAGCGCCAGTTGTCGGCAATACTCGCCAAAGCCCCCTACCTTGATGCAAAGCACAGCATGGCGTCGAATTACTGCATGTGCTGAGCTAGCTGCCATGCGGAAAAGAAAGATGTATGCATCCGAGTTGCCAACCATCTGGGCACGTAAAAGTAAGCGCCAAGCCCAGCACTACTTGTCCTGTCCAGGACACTCACCATACTCGGACTACCATCCAATGCAATGGTAAAGAACATGTTGAAAAAATCCTGCACAATAGCTGAGCTTAGTATGCTGAACCCTATGCCGCCATTCATACTGCCGCCTACCTGGAGAACGTGCTCATCCGCACTATTTTCACTCTGGACCACCTGATCGAACGCCTTTCTCATGGCCTCGTAGCCGTCCAGCTCGCGAAGCTCTCGCTGATTTGCGCTGTTTTGGTAAATAAGCTTGCATATTGTATCGATGGCTATGGCCGCTGGTGTATCGGAGTGCTCGTTGGACGGTGATGACACACCCTTTGCAAGTGCGCGTGTAAGTGCACGCAGAACGCCTTGTGTACGCATAAAGCCCTACAATAACAATGCGTCAATACAGTTGCGCGACATCACCATTTGTGCCATCCCAAGAGACCTTGATTGTATCCGCATGCCGGGATGGGCCGTCCGGCACAGCACCAGTCTCTTCACGCGTCTGGCCGCTGCTGCTGCTTCTGCTGCTACATGTGTCTGAGGACGAGCCAGTGTGTCCTTGTGAGAGGGAATACCGTACGATATCGACGTCAATAGCCTACCTGGTCGATGTGCTTGCTCTGTCGGTTTATCCTTGCCGAATCCCACCAAGTTGCGCCAGCGGTCAATCAGCGTAACTCCTTGAGCTACGACTAGGTCCTGGACATGCGATTTCCGCTCATCTTGACTGCACATGGTCGCAATAGAGCCGTGTTCAATGGCTTGGTGGGTGCATCAAGGTTGAAAAGACCTTAGCGGGGCCAGCAAGGTCACATCTAACCACTGGCCGCCACCTACCATTGTAGATGCTTAAACGCTCTAGCCAAGCCTCTACGTCCTGAGAACTAAGAATAAACTCGCTAGAATCGACGGACCGACGTGAGCATCGCCGCCAGAACGGTAGCAGACCTCTGGTTCCCCGCCCAACTTGGTGTTACCATTTTACAGGCTCCCCAGTCGGACTACCGCCAAAAGCTGCCCTTCCTGGCATAGCATTAGCGTCGAGTTTCCACCAGAGACGACTATCCACTCACCGTCCGATGACAAACTGTTACTCCCAAGCTGCGGAAACACACGTCCAAACTCTGCAGACATCAATTCCCGCACGTCCGAGACAATGCTGGTTACTTTTCCGCCAACAGTACCCCCAAAGAGGGCGGCCGCATTAAGTGGTTGCTCTCCCGGTCGCAGCGACATTTCATCGCCGCCGCCATCATTAAGTAAAAATTGCTGCACGCCCAATAACGCCGATAGAAAATATGACGGCATCGTTAGATCAACACCAGTCAGGCGCTGCATTCTCCATTGGAACGTACCGCCGGCACTTCGCCCGACACCTCGGCCAATTGTTGAATGGTGCGCATTACCTCGGCCGTGAGCTCTGTATCATCCATCTGCAACAGCTGTATTACCATTTTGAATCCCTTGTGGCGTCCTGCAGGAACAAGGACCCATCAGCACCGTCATCAGCACTAGCAGCTGATGGCAGTCCACGGATGCAACAGCCACTTGCCTATCTCCAGTCTGATGGCTTCGTCTTCTCCCAGCGTTCGTGCCACACACAAGGCACGCCGCTTCACCTCTGCTGATCGAGCTTTTCCCAGCAGCGCGAGGATGCGATTGATGAGATTAGGTGTATTGGCAACGACGTGCCGATACTTTTCCTCCTATTAATTCGACCAGCGATGCACAGCACACGCATCAGTACCCACTAGCGGACAGCCACTGCTCTAATAAACGCTACCTTAAGAATAATGTTGACGACATTAAGCGCCTTGATCACCACACTGGACGCATCAGCATCGGCCTTTTGCGATTTGTCCGCGTCTCGATTCACTTCGCTGTATCCACGACGTTCGCCGATCAATAAGCTGGGCAACCATCAAGCATGGACGGTTACTGCGCTGCGCACCTTTCAACTGTGAACAGCAAGTTGACGACGACCTCGCTGCAGTCGCCGTAGAACTTGTCAAGAGGAGCACCAACGCCGGCCGAGACCCCTGCTTGCATCCAGTCGGCATGGGCCGTGCTGAACGTGTCCAGAAACTCGCATAGACGCTCACGAACCACCACAGCGTCACCGCTGCACCATGGAATTCCTCGTTGTCAGCTCAAATTGCGTACAGCAGAGCCTGTGTGCACCCACTCCTGTCCAGACACCAAAAGGTACTCCTCCCAGCAGCGCTGCAAACGCTGGTAGGTGCGGTAGAGCTGCCATTTCTGCCGAACTGTCTGCATGGCGTGCAGAGTGCTACCAGATGCCTGTTAGTCATCTTGCGGGTCATCGCCGCTACTACCGCCTCGAATTCGGACGCCACAACACCAAGCCACACCTTGTCGTCGCGATGTGGATGCCGCGGCGTACCGCTGGCCTGTGCCTAGCTTACGTGCCGCTACTCCTCGTGGTGGGTGCCTGCCCAATATACGCGGCAAGCAAGACTATTCAACACCAGTAGAGACTGGAACGCGTGGAATCGGAAAAAAACCGAGGCAGAGGAAGCGGCGGATGTTGAGAGAAGGGAACAGGCGAGTGGACAAGGGCTGGTGAGGAGACGGTGGTGGGAGACGGTGTATCTTGGTGAACAGCGGCAACAGCAGCAGCAGCAGCAGCAGCAGCGACGATCATGCCGCACTGCTATTCTCAAGACTCATTATTATCGCCGCACTTCATTGGAGGAACATTAATGAGTCGCATAATAACGTTGTTACTGGCCCTGTCGGACGCACTGCAGCACCCCCGCAGAGTGATGTAAACAAAATAAAGCCAGACAGCAGCGGGGCAAAAGAAGGCCTGGCGGCGAGAATAGAGACATACGGGCGATACAGCGGCGGAAGAAAGAAAGGCGCACACACATACACACACATACAAAGCGCCAGACATAGAGACGACGCGGCGCCCACATGCGGACGCCAAGAGCCGCTCGCGGGAGCAAAGTCATGGGTGGGACGGCTAGCTCTGCGCACAGCTGGCAGATCGGCTTGACGGAGTGAATGGGCGTCTACATAGGGATGGACGACGACAGTCGCATCGATGCAGCGGTAGCAGTGGCTGACATGCTTGCATTGACGAGAATGGAGCTGGGCACAGCAGGTGGAATAAAACAAGCGAAGACAAGAAAAGCGACGGGAAAAGGACAGCGAGGCCGGACGGGAAACAAAGCAGGCTCGGGTTCAACAAGGACAGAGAAGCGCGCACGCATGCACGCGCGCGCGCGAATGCTGTGCAAACAAGCAAGGCCGTAGCCAGCCGTCTGCGAGCCGCGCGTAAATGAATAAATTAGGACTTCATGGCGGTCTCAGCAGACGAGTCGGAGCTGGCCGTGCAGCAGACGCAGAGCGTCAGCCGCCGCCCGCTTGCTTGCTTATCCGGCGCAGCAGCCATCCAGGGCGCGCCAGGTGTAGACGAGAGAAGGACGGCCGCCTACATGAACTGGCCGACGGCAGCCGACTCGCTCATGAACGCCTGCGGCTGCGACGACGGTACGACGCTCGAGCCGGTAACGGCCGATCCGCCCATCGGCCAGCCAGGGCCGCCCGAATTCATCACCGTGGTGAACTCGGTGCTGGCGGCGGCCGGAGCGGCCATCGGGCCAACTGCGTAGCCAGACACAGGTGGCAGCGGGCTGGAGACAGAGCCCAGATGCTGCTGCTGCTGCTGCTGCTGCTGCTGCTGTGGCTGTTGAGCTACTGTGTCCTGTGCGCGAAAGCCAGCCGCGGCCTGGTGCGACATGTGGTGCTGCAGCTGTGGACGCTGCACCGACTGCTGCTGGGCGCTCGACATGGGCACCGGCACCTCAGAGATGGACGGCAGGTGCGACCCGTAGCTGGACGTGGCCGGGGTCAGCGTGAGTGCCATAGGCGCGGCACCGTTGCCGTTCTGGTAGGCGGCGGCAGCAGCGGCGGCGGCAGCAGCCTGTTCATCATAGGGCGCGCCACCCAACGCGTTTGGCGTGATGGGCGAGGTCATCTGCATCTGTCAGAAGCGATAAGCGTCAGCAAAATAGTCGGCAAACGCACACCTTTGATATCATCCTTTTGCTTGGTCCTCAAGCAGCTACATACCTGGTGCGACTGGCCGGCCACCGACAGTGGATCGTGAGGGCCGTAAAGATCCGGTGACGGCTCAGAGGACGAGACGTCCGAGATCATGGACGGAAATGGATAGCCGCCGGAAGCGGCGCCCGTTTGGCTGGCAATATGGCCTGGCGTAGCCGGCGACATGATCACCGAGTTGTTGCCGGCAGCTGCCGCCGCCGCTGCCGCCGCCATGTCCACCTTGCCCACGCTACCGAGCGGGGTGAGCGAGGCAGCAGCACCGCCATAATGCGCGGAGGAATACGACGAGAACGACGAGAGGCTGGCCAGATCGGCGCCGCCCACCAAGTGGGACGGCGAAGTGGGCAGACCGCCGTGGTGCGAGACCGACCGGCCAACCGCCATCGGATTGTAGCGGTCGTGGTGGTCGGCGTAGTGACCGGGGCTACGGCCGCGCACCACCAGCGGTGCCGACTGCGCCGTGGCCACGCGAAGTGTCTGACCGGCATTCGTCTCGGCAAACAGCTCCACAAGCAGCACATAGTACTGCTGCGCAGCGCGACGCTTGCCGTTGTTGGCGGTGGCCGTCTTGAACTGCACACGCTCAAAGGTCACGATGCTGTGGTTGCTGCCGACGGAGCTCATGTTCAGATTGCCACCGGCGCGGATCGGCTTGGCCAAAGGCGTGGACTGCGGACCCTTGTCGCGCTTGGGCGTGTGCTGCACCAGCTCGATTTTTTTGTCGCTGTTGGAAACGCGTGCGGACACGCCCAGCGTAAAGTGCGTGACTTGATGGCAGATGTTGTTGTCATCTTCAATCAGGCACGGCACCTCGGACTGATTAAACGGATGATGCGTGGTGGTCTGCACCGAGAAGGCGCTGCTGACCTGGAAGTAGTTGCGCCGGTAGCAGGTCCAGTCGTTTTCGGCGAGGAAGAAGCCACGATCCATCTTGGAGTGGATCTGCACCGTCAGGCTGTGCTTGCGGTCGATGGTGTACAGCTTGTGGTGCTGGCGCGCCGGCGAGAAGAATGGCCCGGCGTCGTTGGCAAAGCTGTACGTGTCCGACCGACGACGACGGTTCAGCATGGGCGTGTGGTAGCCGCCATTGACCGCCGCGGCGGCAGCAGCAGCCGCCAGCGTGGAATTGGAGTGACGCGCCAGGCTGGACTCCAGCGACAGGCGACGCTCCAGATCCGGACGCAGTATTTCCAGAGTGGCGTCACCCATGCGGGCGCCGGCCGACATGGAAGCGGCCTGCATGGGCACGTAGGAGGCCAGACGGGAGGCGTCAAAGTCGGGGCGACCGCCAGCGCTCAGCTGCTGGCCCAGATACATGCTAGGATCCTGGCTCATGGACGTGACGACCGAGGTGGAGTGACCGCCCGTGACCGCCATCGGCCCAGCGCCGTTGGCCATGGCATCGCCATACGATGTCAGGCCGCCGTCCGTGTACGAGGCATCCGATTGGCTGCTCATCGACGGCAGCGTTAGCTGCATCGGCTGCGTGGACGCATGCGTAAGCATGGACTGCGGATGCTGTGCGTAAGACGACACGCCAATAGCTGACTGCGACGATAGCTGTGGCTGCGCCTGCGCAAACGCCCAGCGATGCTGGTCCTGCCCCGTTTGCATTGACTGCTGCGGAGGCGGCTGTTGATGCGGTGGTGGTGGCAACTGCTGCTGCTGCTGCTGCTGCTGCTGCTGCGAGTGGTGATGCATATGCGACGCTTCGGCCAGGCTTCCTGCGGCGGGGTGGAACGGGCCGGCGCTACCGTTGCTCATGGCATGCATCTGTTGTGTCATAGCTTCAGAGGTGACAATATTGGACATTGCTCGAGCGCAATAGGTGCGGGCGTTGCGGCGACGAGTGCAGGTGGCGTTTGTGCAAGCGGTTCGTTATGAGGACGCGTCCAGTGACGGCGACACGTACGAATGCGGTGCGCGGTGTGCAAATACACGGCAGCAATTATGACTACGAGGCTACGGCGGGATGAGAGCAAGAACGCAATGTAAGCCGGTATACACAGGCCAACGCAGGAGCCTCAAACAGTGCAAGAGAAATTCTCAGGCAGGTCAGCAGCAACGGGGCCTGCACCAATAGGGCACACGGTGGTCACTGTCGCTACGTAAGGGTAGTAGACACGGGAGGAAGGGGACTGCCGCAGGAGAGTCTGGCACCAAGAAGTCGACCGACGGCACGGCGTGGAAACACACAAAGCAAGGAGGAAAAGAGGGACAGATACACGACGGTGGTGTGGGCGTGGCGCCAGTGCAGTGAGTGAGCCGCTGTGCAACAAAACACGTAGTAGCAACGACAGTGTGGCCGTCACCGAACGGGAGCGCCGAGGCAGGAAGCGAACAAAGGAGGGCGAGCGAGCGAGCGAACAGGACAGGAGAGGAAGAGAGACGTGCGCGCCCGACCCGTGGGCGGAGTTGGCGAGCGGCGGAGTGCGTACAGAAATGAGGCAAGGGTGAGAGCGAGTGGGAGAGCGTCGCCCCATTCGGTAGACGAAAGCCATCCGCTGGCGGAACAAGTTTGGTCAGGTGGCGGCCAGCGTGGGCGAAAAAGTCTGACCATCCACCGGACGAACGGACAAGCACGAGCTTACAGCGTCCATTGGGGCCGCTAGCACACACGCGCGTGCGCACATTCCGGCAGAAAGCCGCGTGTCCAGCACGCAGCAGGAAAGAGCGAGCGAGCGAGCAGGGAAAAGGCGGCGACCCAGCCTGGGGCCCGGAATCAGGCGGCCCGTGGTTGCAAGCGCGCACTCTGACTTACCTGACTTGGAATGGCAGAGCCAGCCGGCAACGATGGGATGGCGGTGGGATATTAGTTGGGCGTGATACAACACTGGCGGCGGCAGTGCAGACGCAAAACCATTAGCTAGGGTGCATACAGAGTGCACCCGCGGTCACAAGAGAAACAGCGGCACGCCCAAAGATGAAGTGTGAGGGTGCACAAGGTAGGAGAAACAGCAGCCGCGGCGGTCCGTGCCAAAATGAGCCAGTGCGCATAAACGAGAAAGGATGCGGCCATGGCGATGATCCGTTGTCCTGCCAAAGGTTAAATAACATGACAGCAGCGAACGCCGCCATGACAGTCTGCTCCATGTCAAACACCGTGCCAGTAGACGTCCGAGAGCCGCCACGGCTTGCAGGTCACATGCACCCGTGTACGCACCACACGCGAGTCTGACGCGAGCGTGCACGCGCACAAAAGCCCGCTGCCATTTCGAGAAGGGATGCGACTGCGCACGAGCACCCTTCCCCCAGAGACGCGCGCGCGCGCACAGAACCATAGGCACGCCACAACAAGCTTAATGGGGCACATTGCATAACATGCCAGCGGCAAAAAGGCAAACAGCCTGGCATGTGCAGGCCAGTCGTACACCGCGCACGACGGCCGGACCGTCCATCGGTCCATACGATCAGGGCTGCCCACACTCAACGTACACCCGCCCACACGCCTGTCTGACGGGGCGCAAGTGCGGCGGCGGCCACAAGGAGGTGGCTGGGCAGTATGTCTTCATACCACCGCCGCATCACGCATGCATCGGTGCGTGTGCATCGATGTGTGCCGTTTGTACAAGGATGCTAACCCCCCTTCAGCATGACAAGTAACCGCATGCACTCGACCCTCTTGCCAGACCCACGCCAATGGCATGTCACCATGCTTATGGATACAGCGACCGCCAGCGCACGCGAGAAGAGTACGCACGCACGCACGCACTGCCCAGGATGCGCCACTGTCTCTGTCCGCCCGCCCACCCTATTACTCACCACAGATGGCTGAAATGGCCCACGGGTAAAGAGTGGCAACAGGGATGCAACAGTGTCGAGGAAAGCCAATAAGGCAAGCTGGCCAACCAGATAGAGCACTCAGCGCGCGGCGCAGAGCAAAAGAGTCGAGCGGCAGCGGTGGCCGTGGCAGGATGAAGCAGCTGAAACCACACGTAGGGTTGAAGATGATGGTAGCGCTAGTTTTGTACAGTGATGGTAGGACGAAAGACGCTAAACAATGGCGGAGCGCGGAGAGGCATGTTAGTGCTGGGAGCGAATGGATGATGCACCGCGGGTATAGCCGAGCCCACGGAACCGCTGACTGGCCAGTGCACTCGGTGGACGGGCCGCCACGCACGATTGAAGTGGCGCACACCTACTTGAGCGCAACAGCGTTCGACGCGGAGCAAGCGTGGTGGAAACGCACACTGTACCAAAAGCGACCAGGGTGTCACAAGCAAAAATGGCTCGATACGAGCACGGACACGACGCACTGACACTGGTGCTATGCAAAATGAGCGTGGCCGATGATAGCGTCAGCGCGACCGTAGCGACAATCGATAATAGCAAGAGAAGGTGGTGGTGGTGGATGGTGCGTAATAAGCGCGAAAGCAAGAGTGCAAAGCGGGTAGGGTTGAAGCGCACGGAGCCAAGCCGAGAGAGCGCAAAGACGACAAGGACAAGGGCGGTCAAGGTGCAGAGAGTGTGAGACCAGGTCGCGTTGAAAGCCAGCGGTCAAAAGGGAAAGATGGTTATAAAACGGCAGGAGCACTGCTGGTAAAAGAGTGAATAGAGAGAGTGAGGGTGAGAGAGAGTGAGAGCGCAGGTGAGCGGGGCAGCAGGCCAGCGTGGGTACTAAAGAATGGAAGAGACGCCAGTGCAAGCAGCGGCCGAGAGAGAGAGAGAGAGCGCGCGCAAAGCAAGCGACGTGCACAGGCGGAGCAAACAGCTCACGCTACACACACGCGCCCACGCACAAGCACACTCTTCACACGAAAGGTAAAATGTGGCCAAGGAGTCAGTGCAACCATAGGCAGAGGGATGCGACCGCGTCAAAGGCCGCCCTGTCAGGCGACCACCGCAGACAGAACGGGTAAAGCAACGCTGAGCGCGAGACATTCACAGTCAATGTTGCGCACCGGAGTACGAACACTGGCAATGCCCAAAATGGACGGATGGATGGAACGATAGGCGAGCGGATGCACGCACGGCGCGGGATTAGGCCAGGACGCCGCGACGACGCGGTGCAACCGCCGAGGCAGCAACCAGCTCCATCGGTCGACGGGGTGACCACCACGAAACACGGCCGCCAAAGGCGAGCGAGTAACATACGGCTAAGCGTCAACGCCGTCCGCCGAGTGGGGCGCGCCGGCCAGCTTGGTTGGTCGAGACCCTCGCCGGTCGAGACGCGTGGTCGAGACACGGCAACGAATCACGTTGGCGCAAAGGACAGCGTGAAGCTATCGCCGCGGGCATGCGCCGCCAGCCGTAGAGTGGCGCCATATTGGGTATGGCGCTGCGCATCCCTCGTCGCAGCCACTGTCGCCACTCGTCTACGATTGCAGGAACGTGCGCACCACACACGCATACACGGGCGCATATACACACACGGTAACCGCCGGTGGACAACCGCGTACAAATGCGCGTACACACCACACGCATCTAACGCCAGGAGGTCAGTGCGCCGGTAACACGCGTACGCTCATCCGCGCGGCGGAGTTGGGCCTTGTAGCCACGCACCAAGCGTCACCAAACGCGAAAAGCGCTTTTTCTCCGCTCGACCGGTGCTTCGGCAAACGTCAGCGACCGCTTGCACTGGCCGAGCGACCGCGGTCATGGGAGCATCCGCACGCTCGGCATCCCACGACCGTCTGCCGCCGCGGCCATGGCAAGGCCAATCAACGCCGCGATAGCCGACGAACAAACGGGCAGACCGGCAGACGGACCGGCAGGCCAACGGACGAACAGACGGACGAGCGAGCGAGCGAGCGAGCGCGACGCACCCATACGCATACACAGCATAGAGCGACCCGCTCCGGGAAAACGATGTCTGCACAGCCAATACCTCCGAGTGACGGGCGCGCTTGCACACACACACACAGTCGGCTCAAGGCCCCGGGCAATACACACGCGTCCAGTCCACTTACCGATGGCGTAAACAAGTAAACGCGGCAGCGGAACACGGTGGTGGTCCAACGTCGGTAGCACCGCACGTCACGCCAAACAGGAGCCTTGTTGAGGAACACGACGCGCGTACGTATGTGCGCGTGCGTACGTGCAAGTAAACAGCAGCTTAGCACACCACCCGTTGCTGCGGGTTGCAAAGCGACCGGGTGCTCTGGCGGCAGGTGGCAACAGTGACGCTGACGACGGCTGCGGCGACAAGGTGACGACGGTGACGGCGACAGCAGCGGCGACAGCGACAGCGGTGTTTTCGGCGAGAAAAGTGGCGACCGCCTCCGGGCAGTAGGCGGACAAAAAGACAGACAGAAAGACAGACAGTGAGAGTGAGAAAGAAGCGCAGGCGGGCCAGGCTAGAGGCAGACAGAAGAAACGCGCGCGCGTGAGCGTAGCAAGAAGAGCAAGTCCGTCAAGAAAGCAGTTGGGTGCACGGCCTAAAAGGCGACAGACCAAGCCGCGCAAAAAGGCAACCACTCAAGAGGTCGCCCCTACAATGAGCGCGCCGCTGCCATCAGCGCCACCCCGCCATCAACACCGTCATCACATCAACAAACCGCGCTGCCTTTTGCGCCCTCGCCTTTTCTCCAATGCACGCCACTGGCCATCAAGCTATCCAACTGCAGCGACCATTCACACGCACACATCCCTACCCGCCCGCTCGCCCGTCCATCCGCCAGCCCTGGCCACCCGTAAGCGTGCGTGTGCAGCACGTGCAAGCTCACAGGTCTGATTGGCCAAACGCATACAGCCGCCTGTTGATGGACGACCGAGCGCTGCAAGCGAGTGAGCTTCCAGGCGGTTAGCCCGCCCGCCACCGCGTCATCATCCGCCACCGCGTCATCATCAGCCATCGTTGATGGCGGCTTCAACTGCAGCGACCTGCCACCTGCCAACCCTGGTCCCTCGCGCCCCACGGCCGGCTGCGTGCAACCTCTTTTTCGCTCAACCACGGTAGCGCAGCAGGTCTGACAAACGCCAGGTCTCTCTCTCTCTGCCTTGCTGTCCATTAGCGTCGTCGGCGCACGAACCACGCGTCCACGCCCAAAGCACAGCCGACTGCCTTGGACGCGGCTGCCACGGCCGCTGCCGCTGCGCTGGCTTTGGGGCAACCGTAGCCACTGCGTCTATCGCTTGGCCCATCGCTTGGCCGCGGGTACACGTGTAGACAGCGGCGGATAATGCGTGCACGTATGCGCGCCACATCCCTCGCCAAATCACATGCGGTGGCCAGACGCTGGCAGGATGCATACACCGTTTGCCGAGCCGTCGCCATTGGCCACGGCCGAATAGGGCTTCCGGAAATAGAGACGTTGTGCGGTGGCTTGGACTTGCTGTTTGTGCCACCATGCACGCGGACGTCGGTCTTTTCCGGTGTACGTGGACAGGGTGCTCACCCACCGCCATCTAGCCCAGCGTCTGCCAATCGGGTAGACGCTAGCGCTGCCCAGAACCGCACAAGCACCGCTGGCTCGGCCACAACCATGCGCCACGGCGGCCGGCGGCCGCGCCATCACGTCCAGCAAACAGGTGCTGTGCAAGATCACGCGTGCGCTACTTTAGAGGAGCATCTATTTCGGGCACCGTGAATGCCACAGTACGCCAGGAAGAACAGCGTGTGCCCGGTGAGGCATCCACGCGACAGCGTACAACCATAAGCGGCCGGTAGGCGAAATGCCATCGTCTACATCTGCACCACTTTGCAATGGCGATGCTGCGGATGCTGCAGGACAAACTCGCGCCGTAGCATTGCATACGTTGTGTCTACAATGAGCATAATCTGGCCCAGCGCGTGCACCAACGTAATGGCAAAGAAAAAGTTGGCATTGCCGGTGCCCAGATTGATCCAGACGTGATAGAAAACAACGGCCAACGCACTGGAGAAGGCGTATACCAGCGCGATGACGTACGAATACCGGAGATCTACGGCAGTGGCGTCAGCTCGGCATGGACGCCGTGTCGACCGCCCACATCCGCCAACCTACACTGGAAAAGCTCCGTGAACAGGGGCAGGAACGCCAGATGAAGGACCGTGTCGCCCCAGCTCGGATAGGACTTGAAGGCGGACATGATGCCGCAGAGGACAAAAACGCTAAACAGGGGGAAGCGCCTAGCATCGCCAACAAAGTCAGTGGCCACAACGGACACAATCAGCACATGCGACACCTACTGGAACCGGTAGGTCACCGGTAAGGCGTAAAGAAGCGCGTTCATCTGAAATACCACCAGAAACAGGCTGCGGAAATGATCAAACATCTCCATAAAGTAATACCAGAATAGGCCCACGTTAGGGGTAAGGTCTGGCACAGTGAGACTGGAACAACGGCCGTTAGTGCACGCAAATACAAGGCGCACTTGCACTAGTCAGATCACGCTTCACCTACATCACACCATACGTTGCTTCCACAAAGTCCCACGAGCCGAGAAAGGCGCGCGATGCAATAAGCAGCAGAGCAAGCCAGACAAAAAACACACCAGTGTGCCACTGAGCGCGTCGCTGCATGCGTGCCATGCAACAGAATTGTCGTTGTCAATGTCGAACCGCCACTGCCCTGAAAAAGGCCCGCTCAACTTACAGAGCGCAGCAGCGTAGACACCGTCGACGACCGTGTCGTGTGTACGAGCAGCAGCACCGCAGGCAGCAGCGTCACCGGGTAGAAGCTCAAGTAGGTAGCGCCAGCCAGAGCACCCATTGACGCGATTGCATGTCCTGCCGCCAACAAGTTAGCGCCAGCTCTACCGCATCCATATATCTGTCGGCCTACCCTGCATCGCCAGTGCCACCGAAGATAGCACAAACAGATGGCTAAAGGACAGCGTAGAGCGTGCTAGACAGCTCAGCACCAGGTACGGATTGAACAGATAGCTATTGCGCCATATTGCCGTCAAGGATAGCGTCCGCCAGATGCAATCGCCACAAGCTACGCGTTTTCCAGCAAGGATACAGTGCTGCCGCTAGAGCCGGCACACCGACAGCCACGCGTAAGCTGTTTTGCTGCTGCTTTCCTGACAGCACCTTGTCCAGTTTAGGCTTCAGATGCGCAATTTTCCACAGCCAGTAACCGCATGCAACGTCAACCAATGCGAAAATCAGCGGATCAAGCGCACTCGAGATGCTGTTTACAAGCGCAAATATCGCCAGCAAGAGGGGCGCCTACGCAGGACGCATCATTAGTCCCCTGCCAAACTACTACCACTCTGCTGTATGCATGACTGCGCACCTGGTGGTTTACGCCGCCATCATAAGGTGGAATCCCATGCTGATAAAGAAACACACCCTCCTTCACTGTCCATCGGTATACGTCAGCAAAAGCAGCCTAGCTGGCGCAGTCTGCGACACGCATATACCCACGGCGTCTATAGTCGGTAAGGGGCGTCGACAGCTCGACGCGCTTGGTAATGGCGGCAAGCGTTTCGTCCGAGAGGACGGCAAACAGGCCTAGCCGCACGAGAAGCGCGCCAGCAAATATAGCGCCGGCAATTTGGCGTTCGCGACGCATGTTGGCGATGCGATGGGTTGACGGATGGCAGCGAGAATACGTGCAAGGTGACGATGGCACAGGAACAAGCAACAACACTGGCAGCAAAGACCCTTTTTCGTTTTCCAACTCTCTGCTCTTGCGACGATCCACGCCATGTCGGACGAGATCAGAATTGGCCTGGAGGTAGCCGCGGCGTCAGCGGCCGAGCTGGGCGTCCGCCTGGACGAAGCCAAGAGCGCTGGCTACGAATTTGTGGCGTCGCCGCTGACCAACGCTGCGCTCCGCCAAGCAACGCAGACAGTGTCTGCGCCGACTTTTGGTCTGCCGGAGAACCGGGCGTTTGCGCTAGACCAGGTGGTGCTGGATCGCGTCGACTGGGCCGACTCGGTGGTGGGCCGACATGCAGCCTGGGCCGACCTATCGGACGCGCAGACGCGCATCGCCGCTGAGATGGTGCTCCAGCGGGAGGCCACCTGGGCGATGCATCTCGGTGTGCCGGCCACGATACTCATGCTGCCGACAGAGCTGAGCCGCGTACCAAACGTGGCCCGCTACGTGAACAACCTGCTGCGCTCGCCTTCCTACACGCAGCTGTGGATTCAGGCACCAATGAC
This sequence comes from Thamnocephalis sphaerospora, assembly GCA_003614735.1. Classification (NCBI taxonomy): domain Eukaryota; kingdom Fungi; phylum Zoopagomycota; class Zoopagomycetes; order Zoopagales; family Sigmoideomycetaceae; genus Thamnocephalis; species Thamnocephalis sphaerospora. Next base: position 87,510 of record KZ992424.1, on the reverse strand, counting down.
GACAACGATACGGGACGAAACAGAGGGCGTGGCCTCCTGCGACGAGGATGCCAGCTGGGAATGCTGGAATCTGCTGCGTACGCTCTGCGGCCATAATGCACGCGTCCTGTTGGCGCTGGAGTTGACGGCTGACCTGCCGGACGAAGGACATTTGCAGCGCTGGTTCGCTGAACCTTTGGTGGCGCTGGTGTTTGCCAAAGATATCTGGCTTCGTAACGCCAAGGGCTTTCCTGTGCTGGGCAAATGCCACCAGGCGACGGTGCGCCGCATGCTGAAGCGCCAGCCGCAGGTGATTGTGCGCGCTGGCACACATCCAGGAGCAAAGCTAGAACACTACCAGCAGTATGTTCGGCATCTGGCACGCACCCAGCCACCGCCGAATGCGTGCGAGGCATTTGCCGTTGGGTATCAGGACTACCTGCAGGCGCCACTGCAGCCGCTCATGGACAATCTGGAATCGGCCACCTACCAGGTCTTTGAGCAAGACCCTGTCAAGTATGCACAGTACGAAAAGGCAGTGTACCACGCGCTGCTCGACCGAGTACCAGCTGGATCGGATGTAGTTACGACCGTCATGGTTGTCGGCGCCGGCCGCGGACCGCTGGTGACGCGCAGTCTGGCTGCAGCCGACAAAGCACAGCGTGCGGTGCGCGTCTACGCTGTCGAAAAGAATCCAAACGCCTACGTCACGCTGCAGCGCATGAAGCAGACGCAGTGGCAAGACCGCGTCACCGTCATCTGGTCCGACATGCGCGAGTGGGATGCACCCATCAAGGCAGATATTCTGGTCAGCGAACTGCTCGGCTCGTTTGGCGACAATGAGCTGTCGCCCGAATGCCTCGATGGCGCACAGCGTTTCCTGAAGCGTAAGTACCTTTTTCAGAGGCACGCGTGCAGTGCACGCATGACCATACCCTTGGCTCTTTCGTGCAAGATGCTCAGCATCAGCACGCTAACCCATGCAACGTTTGGCGTTTTCAGCGGATGGCATCTCCATCCCTAGCTCCTACACCGCCTATGTTGCCCCGCTCAGCTCGTCCAAGCTGTACACGGAAGTGGCTGCCTTTGGGCAGGAGGCACGCTTCGAGACACCCTACGTGGTTCTGTTCAACGCTGTCCACGAACTGACCGCACCGCAGCCTACTTGGTCATTCCACCATCCGCTTCGCGATGCGGACACGGGCGATCTGATAGGCAAGTAGAAGGAGGGGGGTGTATCCTGTGGTATTCCACCATGATAGCTGGCTAACCCTTCTCAACATGTCCAGTGCCGCGCAAGGATAACATGCACAATGCACGCAGCGCAAAGAACGTCTTTACGCTTGCGCAGAGTGCAACCATTCACGGTATCGCTGGCTACTTTGACACTGTCCTGTACAAGGATGTTACCCTGAGTGAGTAGCGCTACATGAATGCCAGTACGCAGATGCTAACCGTCCGCACGACTCAGGCATCCACCCGGCCACATTCTCCGAGGGCATGTTTAGCTGGTTCCCCATTTATTTTCCCTTCAAGGTATGTACAGAGGTGAACGCATCAGCATGCCAGAGCTAATAGCCTGCCTGTATCATTCCAGACGCCCATTTACGCACCCGCCGGCTCTAAGATTGAGACGCACTTTTGGCGTCTCACCGACTGCAAAAAGACCTGGTACGAATGGTCGAGCATCGTAACGACCAGCGATGCATCACCGGAATCCGCAGACAGCAGCAGCAACGCCGGCTCGCGCACTCGGCTTGTCGGCGCCACCCCGATCCACAATGTTGGCGGCGTCTCATCATGGATTGGACTCTAGCATCCCCTTGCTCGCGGGCTGCCTCAAATAAAACGCATTTGCCGGTTAGGTCTGCTCGGCGGTGCGCGCTCGCGACGCATTATGCTGGCACGCAAACGTCACATCGGCCTGCATGCGCTGTGCGTGCTCTTGTAGGTCAACAAGCTTGCGCTCCACCTCGGGAATAGTACGTGTCGCCAGTGCGCTGGCCTGCTCCGCCAGCTTTGTGTCTAATTCGTGCACCACCACCTCCAAATGCGCTAGCATTGCCATTGCACGCGGCAAAAGCGCTGCTGGCGTGTCGACAAGCGTAGAGTCGTCGTCGTGAACTGACGCAAGCTCTGGTGATGCCTGTGCACCATCAGCCAGGCTCGGTGTCGCTGCAAAAAGCTGGTTGAGCCAGGCCACTTTGTCAAAGTCAGCAGCGGCCAGCTGTTGGCGGAGGTCCGTCATGATGCAACCGTGTTTGCTCGTAGAGCGATGAGTGTAGTGACAAGGGTGTACGGAGACAAAATGGCGTAGATCCATTTATTTACCAGACACTGGTATATAGTGCGCATGGCCAGTCAGCCCGCCCGCCAGCTGCCGTGACAGCGGTCCTATGTACAAGGCACGCAAGCTTAGGCCTTTTCGGTATCAGGCGGCATCTTGACGATAACCAGAGGCATCGTGCAGTTGTGCGCGCAGTAGTCGCTGACGCTGCCCAGAAGCGTGCTGCACACGACAAAGACGCGACACGACACAACGGGATTAACCTAATCGCCATTGCAGCACGCGCAACATCAAGACCATACGCACCGCTTCAGCACGCCAAGGCCACGTGAACCGAGAATCAGCACGTCGGCGTGTACTTCACTGGACTTGCGCACTAGTTCCTCGCGCGCATCGCCACGAAGCGCAATCGCCTTGACCGCAATCTATCATAGCATCACATGAGTCATCTACAAGGGCCACCTGTCAACGCAAACGACCAAAATCTTACACCACGCTCCATCAACTTGGCGGCATATTCACGGAGGAATCCGTGGCTAGCATCGCGGTGCTAAATAGGACGTGTAGGTACAGATGAGCGATGGTTATGGCAAGCATAGGCCTATTTCCGAGTGCACCTACCGACTTTTCCAGAGCAATGGCATAGTCGGAAAAGTCCATGTACCCGGCACCTGCTAGGACGGCCATTAGGCATTATTAGTTTGCATTCGAAAAAGACAGCCAGCGCAAGTGGCAGCGTGTATATCGCAGGGATGCTGACCACGAACCACACCATAGGGAGCAGGCACGGCCAGCGGGTTGCGGACGTTAAGCAGCACTACCTGCAGGCGCACGAGTTGGTCCGCGCAACGGGCGACAGCACGTTAGCAGTGCCTCGCCGCTCTGCTGCAGCCTGCACGATACGCACCAGATCCGACTCTGGCTTGATAAAGTTCTTGAGCGCCCAATCGAAGCCGTACCGGCCATGGTCGCTCGGATCCACAGCGATGCAGACCACGCGCGTAAGGCGCTCGTGTGACTCGGCCGGCAGCTGGTGCGAAACCAGATGTTCCTGCTCTTCCTCGGCACTAGGAGCGTTGGTCTTCTCGGTGGCAGACATGGCTGCTGGTGGTGCGGGTGGTGCGGGTGGGTGAGCGGTCACGCCGAGTGTGGACAGTGGTGACGTTGCAGGGTGGGAGTATAAGTGCAAGAGAGCCTGGGTGCCTGCAGCTATTTGGGGGCTCTTAAGTAGGTGCGCGCGTGTATGCGTGCAGTTCGGGTGCAGCCGGTAACGATATAATCACGAGCATGCACAAGCAGAAAGGAACGTTCGTACTGGTGTTGCGCACTGGCACCATGCCTCCGTTGCAATGAATATCGTGCGCAACATGACGTCAAACGAGTTCCAGTTTCTGTCAGCCGTAAAACTGACAGGCATGACGTCTGAGCAGGCTGACGCGCAGCCATCTCCTTCTCTTTCCGCCGTCTCACTGTTTACCGATAAGCATGAACAGACCACCACGTGGACTGGTGGTCAGTGTGATCGTAGGCGGGCTGGTGGGCAGTCTGACGGGGTTCTATCTGCTGGAGAAGAAGCAGCGTGCGCTCATGGTAGGCGCACGGCGGACATGTGAAGCAACATATTAGGTGGCACTAAGCGGACTATGCGCACGGGCGACACCATCTAGGACGAATACACGGCCACAATTGAGGAACAGCGTGCACGGAAAGCGTCCGCTGGCACCGCCAATAACAACACACCCAAAGCCGGTCAAGCTACACCAGAAACACCGCCGTCGTAGCACGTCCGCATTGCAACCGCCACACGTGCTGCAGCTTCAGACAGGTATCGCCGTTTACCTGCGCATCGAGAGAAATAAAGACGAACGGATCTCGCCAATCAATGTGCGTATTTGAACGCGGTACGCGCTCGCATTTATTAGCGACACACGTGCACGCGCTCTGGATGGGCGGCGATCGAGCGACTAGCTTGGACAGAGCCATCGTCGAACAGGCGCGGACACACATCTTAGCGGGAGGTGGCCTGAACGGTCTGGCGGGCGCCCTTCTGCTGCTGCTTGCTGAACTTGGCACCACCAACCTGCGGGCCGCGGGCAGCCTATGCAAATCAGGCGATGCTGCGTCAGCAGACTGCACGTCGGCGTACACGGTATCCTCGCCAGCAAGCGGCCGACAGTCGCGCCCGGCACAACGTCCATGTGGCCGCCCACTGCTTGCGACATGGACGCGTCCCGCGGCATGCCATTCCGCCCACACTAATCGACAGGTCACCACGCCACCTACCTTGTCAGCAGCCTTCTTCTTGGCCTTCTCGGCCTTGTCGGCCTTGGCCTTCTTGATGGCCTCAGTGCGAGCGGCAGCGCGCACCTCCGGCTTCTGGTTGCGCTTCGCCTTGATGACATCAATAGAGGCACCGACGATAGCACGCTGGTGCTTCACGGTGCGGCGGGTGCGCTTCTTGGCCACCTCCTCCGTGATGCCCTTCTTGTGCATGCGACGGAACACCACAGTCCAGTGGATCTTGCGCGGGTTCTTACGCTGCAGGAAGAGCGACTCCACCTTGGAGTTCAGGAGACGGAAGGACTATAGGTTGTCCAAAGCGACACGTTCCAGAAGGCACGCAGACCAGCGCGCAAGTGCATCCAGCAACCATTCCAGACAGAGCAAGAGGGAGAGACGCATGCCTCATTAGCAATGCGTCGACAGTGTAGGGCGACATGGACTGCTCAGCGCCGAGCAGCAGTTCACAGTATCCAGCGTTTCCGCACACCAGCGACAACGACACTGTGGCGCCTCCTGCTCGGTCGCCTAGCGCCATCGCGTGCTTGCGCGCAGCAGCTTACCCGGTTGTCCTGGCGGACGTAGGTCTTGCCATGACCCGGGTAGATCTTGTAACCCGAGAACGAACAGATCTCCAACCTGTACACAATCGCGACGAGGCGCCACCGCCACCGCTACAGCGTCAGCAAGCTAAACGGACAACGGTAACAGCGGCCCATTCCCCCAATTCATGCCAGCCAGGCACAGTCATCTCTAACGACAGCCTGACGGCTACGATGAACGCGTTCACACACGGCTCTGCCTGTGCCTATAGACCTGTCCAAGATGGCTGCGGACGGCCGCCAACACAGCAGTACTGCGTATCCCAGCCATTCTTGGCCAGGGAGCGGTACAAGCCGGCCGACCCGTTGACGGTGCACAGCGACATCCATCCAACAGCGCGCTAGCATGGCGTCTTACTCGTCCATGACATGCATCCATCGGTCCGTCCGTCTATGCACCCGTTTGGCCGTCCATCCATCCATCCGTTTGGCCGTCGTCGATGCGTTCACCCATCCCTACTTGGATGAACGGCGTCCATCCTGCCCGCCCGTCCATCCGTCCGTCCATCCATCCATCCGTTCATCCGCCGACTACGACACCACGCTGGCCATCCGCGTAGGCGCTTTGTCGCCACCGCGTATACGCACTTCATGATGCCGGCGGTATGTGTGTCCTGATGCGGGATCGGGAGAGGCGACGTGCGAGAGAGGAGGGCCCAACAGGCCGACTCTGGAGAGCCTCCGAATGTTGATCATCCAGTTTCTGACACGGTGACTGTCACGCAACTCGATTTACTACACCACACACCACACACACACACACACACACGCATACACACACACACACGCATACACACAAGCAAGCATGGCAGCATGGTCACGCTACTCCTGGCTCAGCGTGAAAGCTCTCCAGTAGCGAGCACCTCGATGCGATCTCCAACACGCAGCTCATTGCCTGTCGTCGCATATAAACGGCAATGTGTGAGCAAAGCATTCAAGCAAGCAAGCACCATAAGCAAACACTTGCCAAACGTCAATGGGATGAGGTTTACACCAAAGCACGCCTGGTACTTGGCGCCTGGATCGACGCGCCGGTACGACTGCAGTGTCTTGAGCGGCTGCAGACCCATAGACTCGCCACGATCAGGGTCTACATTTGGCATGGTGCAGCGCGTGCACCGACAAGCAACATGCAGCTCGAGCGGCGGTGAGGATGCGGCAGTCATCGTAGAAGTGATGCGCAAATGCGCCCAAGTGTCCTCGGCAAATGGCGTCTCGTTGCCGGCAACCACAATGTTTGGCCTAAAGTGCCGCATATCCACTGCGCGCTCAAGTCGACTGTTCAAATCGGCCAGCGACGCCTCAGATGCCATCAGAAAGGGGAATCCGTCGGCAAATGCCGTCTGCAACACAATCAAATCAAAAGTACATGAGCCAACGGCCAGCAACAATAGGTATCGACTGGTGCGCTTACCTGTGGAGACAGCTTTCGCTCCTCAACGTCCTTGGGCAGATAGCGATCGACGATGCGCGGTGCGCCAGCTTTTGCGACGACGCGCACAGGCTTGTCCAAAAAGCTAGACAGCCACTCGGCAGCTTCGTCGCCCAGATCGACAGCCTGGATGGTGTCTTTCCACACGGTGACCTCTCGCATCGCCTGCTCCACCTCGGCATCCCTGATGTATCCCAATGTACGCGTTAGCGTTACAGACTGCGCAGTCGCCAGCATTCATCTGCGTACGGAAGCTTGCTTGGCAGCCAAATCTCTTCATCTTTGCCCGGCGCTGAAAGCCAGATACCCGGTACACCATCACGCACGGCCAGACGTGGCGTGATCAGCACCATCTACATCAACGTGTAGACCACGTTAGTGAACGTGCACCGCGGAATCGACCAGACTTGCCACAAGCGGACACGCTACCTTGGGGATAGTCCGCTGCGTTAGGAACTTGTGGTCCTCTGCCGCCACCACTAGCCAGTGACGATCCCACTGCAGACCGACTAGGAGCCGGCGCAACGTCAGCACTTGCCCAGCTAGTTGCTCAGTTCGCCACGGACGTACGCTCGGTCACGGTAGCCATGTCGACGGCTATGCCGCGGCAGGACTTTACAGGATACACGTAGAGTGCAGACACACGCAATGCGGTAGTCGTCATGGTGGTGGTGTCTGGTCGACAAAGCAGGCTAAGCGTCAAAGGACTTGCCCAAACACGACGCCCCTTTATTACTGCGCACCATGAGCGACGCCACCTCCAACCCCGAGCAACAGCGCTTGTCGACCGACTTGGGCCATATCAAGCGTGCGCTTGAGGTGGGGCAACACACTGGCGCGCATCTCAGCCTGCGCTTCTGTAGCTAATGTGGCCGTGACAATGCACGCAGCGCATGCTGATCGAGTACGGCGACCTCTTGCGCGACTACGTGGACGCGTGCGAGACGTAAGCAGTCTGGCCAAGCCAGTTTGCCTTTCAGTTCTCTAATCATGCCGTGCGGTCGACCGGATTACCGCGTAGCCAAGAGCAGAGCGCGGCCTGGCGTCCCGATGAGCGTGCTGTGGCGCGCGTACAGGCCAGCTGGTCCGACTTGGACGATTACTGCGCGCAGGTCGAGCAATACCTGGTGCGTGCCAAGGAGACGACGCTCTATCTGCCCCCGTGACTAACACTGGCACGCGATGCTTAGCTGGCAGCCAAAGAAGCGCTGCAGCAGGCTGCTTCGTGAGCTTACCCGATCGCCGTCTGACATGGCCTTCTGTCGGTCTCTAATACACTTTTTTGATTGGAGCTCCGACACATGTGAGCCCTGGCGATGATCGATGGCGCCACAGAGCGGTGGTGGTGCGAATTTCTAAGCTCACAAATCTTACTCAGCATGCCGTCGGCTGTGACAAATTCCGCCAAGGAGCCACGCATCTATAAAACTGCTCGCCACGAGGCAGCGGACGCGTCTATCCACACTAAACTCGTCCACTTGGCTCGGCTCTCTGTCCCCTTGCACATAACCATGTCAGCCACCTTTGCCATTGCCTATTACTCGACCTATGAGCACGTGTACAAGCTTGCTCAGGCGGTGAAGCGCGGTGCCGATCGCGTTCCCAATGTCGACGCGCAGCTGTACCAGATTCCCGAGACCCTGCCGCAGGATGTGCTCGACAAGATGCATGCGCCACCCAAGCCAGCGAACGTCCCGCAGTTTACGCCGGACGTGCTGACCAAAGTTGACGGCACTCTCTTTGGCATTCCCACCCGCTTTGGCATGATGCCTGCTCAGCTCAAGGCTTTCTTCGACAGCACTGGTGGCCAGTGGGCCCAGGGTGCGCTGCGCGGCAAACTGGCCGGTACCTTCTTCTCCACCAACACGCAACACGGTGGACAAGAGTCGACGGCGTATGTGACGCTGCCCTTTTTCGCACATCACGGCATGACCTATGTGCCATTCGGCTCTGGCCATCCAGCCGTCACTTCGACACGCGAGGTGATTGGCGGTGGTTTCTGGGGTGCGGGCACGGTAGCAGGCGGTGACGATGTGCGTCCGAGTCCGCTTGAACTCGAGATTGCCGAAGCGCAGGGCGAGCAGTTTGCGCGCGCGATCTGGGCGCACAAGCGCGGTGAACAGGAGCTGGCGCTGCTGGAGAAGGCGCGCGCCCAAGTGCACGAGATTGAAGCGGCTGCTGCGGACAGCATTCAGCAGCAAGCTGCCACCATCACTACTACCACCACCGCCACTACTACTACCACTACCGCTGCTGCTGCTGCCACACCTAGCACCTCCACTACCACCACCACTGCTGCTGCTGCCACACCATCGGCAGTAGACGCAGTGTCAACACCACGTTCCACATCGCCTGCCACACCAGCAGCCAAACAAGCAACTGCCGTCAAAAGTGGCTTGCTGGGTAAATTCAAGCGCTCCATAAGACGCCTTTTCCAAAAGTCTGCCTAGTCAACACCATGGCTACTGCGTAAATCTATCGTCTTATCCGCTACCATATAATCATAAATCTAGCCATGAGCCTTTCGATAGACGGCGATTGCATCGGTCGTTTTGTGTGTACACGCCCGATCAGGCCACAATGCCTTCTTCGGCCAACTTTCGCTCCAGTGCCACCCGGTAGAAAGCGTGAACCTTGGCAGCTCCCGCGCGGCACAGATCGTGGCACGCAGCCAGCTATCATTGCCATCGTCGTGTGAGTCGTAATGCACTTGCGTCCCACTATACTCCGATGGCAACCCACCTCCTCGGCTGTGAATTTACCCGTGGATGCGCAAAATACCATCTCCTGGCTGGTGTTGTCAAAGGCAAAGACGTGCTGCGATCGTGCACACTGTCCCGCGCACACTCATGAGAACAAGCGTTATATGCATACTGTGCACGCGTGCACGCACCTGCTCCTCCTCTGCCGTTGGATCTACCAGCACCTCACCCTCGGGCGAAATAGCGCATGCCACGGCGGCCGGCACCGCTCGCAGCGGCAGGCCAGCGTCCATGAGCGCCATCGCGGTGGCATTCAGCGTGGCTGCTACCGACTGATGCGCCCTTGCGGTCAGCACGCTACCGCAGATGCCATGCGGCCGCCGCCAACTTACCGATCCGGCATCGCTCATGCACTGTGCGGTTACCTGCACTAGGGTGCGTGGGTGCAGCCCAGCCAGCAGCGACGCCTCGGCCACCGTCTGTACCGCCGCCTCAATCTCTTTGGCGCGTACACCTGCGTGTCATACGCATATATGCTGGTAAGCGCCGCGCGCCATCGGTTCCAGCATGCATCGAAGCCTACCAGGAAGACCGATTATCGGCCGATACACCGCCTCGACGGTCGCGCGATCCAGCTGCTCCTCGCGCAGGCGCGCTTCCACGGGCCCGTTGACGGCGCACATGGTCTGCGTATCGCCTAGCGACACGCACAGGCTTGTATGAGTTGTGGGCTGTATGCGGTACGCAGCAACGTCCTGCTTACCGAATCCAAAGCGCACCGAGCCGTCCGCTCGCTCAAGCGCTCCCTGCGTAGCGCTCATGGCGCGCATCTGCGTCGTGGTCCGGCCGTCTTTACGTGGCATGATGCAGACAAAAGAGAAGGAGCGCGCTGAAGAGTTTTTCTTTGATTCGGTCTCTCGCACAAGCCTGCTCCCTAGAAGGTCACAGCCACGGTTGTTAACGCAGCCACACACACACTTCTATCCCGTTTCTCTCTCTTGCTTGCTTGCTCCTCCCTCGCCATTTCCGCCCACGACGGCCCCACGTCTGCCTACGTCCTAGCCGTCGGCCGCACTGCCGCCTACCTGCCGTCTGCTGCGGCTTACACGTCCGTTGAGCCCGCGCTGCCTATTGGCCTAGAGACTGACACGCGCGTGTGCCAGCGGCGCCACTGGGCCTGTTGCCGTTACCCGCCGGCCGGTCACAACATACGCGTCGGTGGCTGCCACATCGCACGCCGCCTGCAGATCCCGTGCGATACGCTGAACGTCCAGCTAGGGTACGAGCGCGTTGGCTTGCTGTGCATTGACGTGGGCTGCCATTGTGCATCTCCCTGCCCGCCAGCCGCCACCGCCATATCCGCCTCGTCTTCAGAGCGCGCCATCCTGACCGGCTACGCAACGCCGAACAGCAGGACGTTTCTTGCTCCATCTTTGCCTACCTTGTCCGCCACCGTCGCTGGTTCAACATGATGCCCTATAATCACCTGGGCAGCCCCGGCCAGCCGGCTGCAACCCAGACGGCGCACTCGTTCCATTCACCACCGCCAGGCGCTGCCAGTGCAGTGCCACCATCGGCACCGCCACTTCACTATGGCGCCGACCATAGCATGGCACATCATCCGCCGCCTCAGCAGCAACCACCGCAGCCACCGCCACCGCAGCAGCAGCAGCAGCAGCAACAGCCTACATCGGCCGCATCCCGCTACACTGATGGTTCAGCTGTCCCTAGCTATGCGCCTGTGCCGCATGGCCATTCGCAACATCCGGCTCATCAGCACCATCAGCACCACCAGCAGCATCCACCACCGCCACATCCACATCATCAGCATCACGCGGCATCAAACGCGTACGCGGGCTATCCAGCTCAGGCTGCCCCGGTGGAGGCACATCTTCATTCCGCGCACGCTCATTCGCACTCTCACCCGCACACGCATTCGCGCTCTCATTCCCTCTCGATGCCGCACGCGTACGCGCAGCCTTTGCCGCCACCCAACGCAGCAGCACCGGCTCAGTCGCCTGGACAGGAGCGTTGGTATGCACCCGGCTATAGCGGCTATGCGGTGGCAAGCAACTATGCGCCCGGCCACGCTATGCACCCAGTGTCGGCACATCAGCAGCCACGGCCGGACGAGCGCGCCTATGAACATGGCGGACGTGGACGAATCGTTGGCGCGCCGCACGGAATGGCACCAGAGTCGATGGGCGCGGCAATGCCGCTGCCTGCTACCGCGGTCATGGACCATCCGCCGCCAGGTATGGCGCCAGTCGCTGTGGCCGTCCCGCAGCATGCGCGGCGTCTTTCGACCACCAATGAGATGCCTCGAGACATGCTCGACACGCTGGATGCCATGTCCGATGGTGAGACAGAGCGCTTGGAAACTGCCATACTGCACTGTACTGACGAGTTTCACGTGTTGCACCATAATCTGTGCGCTAGACGAGACCGGTGGCAAGACCGAAAATAAGCGCGACCGTAGGCGTCGCATGATTCACGAGCGCTTAACGCGTATCTACACGACATTTATTGATTCCAAGGAGAGGTACGCACGCAGCGCTGACCAACGGATCACGCGTTTGCCTAGCGTTTGACACGATGCGACGATGTAGCATCTATCGCGAAAAGAATGCGCAGTACAAGACAGAGTTGCGCAAGCTGTTGGATGGTAGGCATTGGATGTCGAAAGAAGACATGTTGCACAGAGGAGTAACCTGCACCCATTCCAGGTACACACGACGAATTCCAAGAACGGCTTAGTGAGCTAGCACGTCAGCGTGACGAGACGATCGAGTACGCGGAGCTTCAGCGCGACTACCAGCTGCAGGCGGCCGAGCAGCTATACGACATTGAGAGCGATCAAGCCGAGTCAGAGTATCGCGTAAGTATCGCGTCATGGTGACGTCGGTCACTGTTTGCTAACGAGCAGGCTATGGCCATGCAGAAAGATCTCGACGAACTACGCGATCGGCTGCTTCAGGATTTGGAAGAACGACGACGCAAGCTACGCGAGGAAAAGGACGCGCTGGACGTGAACGTGGATTTGCCCTATGACGCGCTCAACTTTGGCGCCACGCGTGCGCACAATACGCGCGCACTCCGCAAGAAGGGCCAGCAGCGACAAGGCGCGCCAGAGCAAAAGGCCAAGCGTGGCCCGCGCCCTCACCTGACGCCGCTCAATTTCGCTGCGTCAGCCTCTGACCTAGAAGAGGATCTGCTGGCCATACAGCGTGGCTCTGGCGTCAAAAAGTCCAAGCTGCGGCGATGAGCGGAGCAGACCTGGTCACTAGCATCCCTCTTGTGCCGTCAGGTCCTTTTTGCTACGTATCCTCTTTGTACAGCTTTATTATCGGTGTATTAGCCACTACCACAAAGCGCAACTGAGTAAGCAATACACAGCCCGCCTTCACCTGATTTTTACCCTGTAGCACACACCTCTATCTGCTTCTCTCACGCCTCCGCTGTACGCCAGCTGCCGCTTAGGCCGCCAACGCAGGCGCACGAGTCTTTCATCGTCCGAGCACGCGTGCGCCACGCCTTGTACAGCACGCCTTACTATATGCACGATAACACCCACCTACCCACGCATACATATCACTCTATCCATACGCCGGGCTCGATACCTGTCCACGTTGCACGGCTGCCGGTGCAGCATGCACGAGCCTCATTGCAGTCGCTGATCTCGACGTCTTCCTTGTAGTGCCCGCTCTGGCCGTTGGGTCTTTGCCTTCCAAGTAGTCTTGTCCCTACATTTTGCCGCTTCAACGCTTCTTTTCCTGCCGTGCTCCTACACGCTCGCGTGGCCATGACGCTGCAGGCGCTGCGTGGCTATCTACTGCGCGCTGGCATGCGATCACGCGTGGTGCGCACCGTACGGGCGCAGATCATACGCCTAGGCGTCCGCCGCGCCATGGTAGCGCGCGGACTGGCGCCTGGTGGGCTGCTGGCCTACGAAAGTCAAACGCTGACTGCCGGCGCGGCTGTCAATGGTCTGACGCAATGTACCGAGGAACAGGCGGCCAAGGCCATTCAGGCGGCCAACGTGGGCGGCTGTGCGCCGCACTGCGGTCGACGCAGCTGGACCGATACGCGCATGCTGACCGCTCGCTGGGCAGAAGCACTGCGGTCGCGACCGGCGCAGAAACGCTGGAAGGGTGGCCATGCAGCAGCGCAGCGGCAGCCGCAGACGGCGGTGTCCGCGTGGTCCTCGTCGCTGGGCACTGCGGCAATGCGCGCCACGCTGGCGTGCCACGGTCGACGCACCGTCCTCAGCCAGAGTACACGTGTGCCGTTGAACACTGCGGCACGGATGAGCGCCAGAGCGCCGCCACCATCCGTCAAACTGATTGCTGGCCCCACCTACGATGGTTCGGTCAAGTTGCTGATGCCGCCCGTGCCTACGCGAAGTGAGATGCTGGATGGCGTGCAGGGCTTTTTTCCACGCCTGATAGCACACATCAAATACACGCTAATGCGTCAGCATCGCCCATGGACTATGGATGACGCGCTGGCGCTGTTTAGCTGGATATTTATGTCCAACGCGGCATTCATTCTGGTCGGCACAACCACCTTTGCCAGCATACTGCTGGCGTTGGCCAATAGCCTGCAGTTTCAAGAGTTCATTGCGCAGCAAGTAGGCGATTATTTAACACGCGAAACGGGCATTCAGTTTGTCTTTGAGTCGGCCATTGTTCCCAACTGGAACGGTGGCAAAATCCGCCTTCGCAATGTGGTGCTTTCACGCGGGCCGCAACGGCGTCTGCCTGCTGAAGCGACCGACGAAACGCCGTCAGCAGCACCGGACGACGAAGCAAACATGCTTCCAGGGGAGAGAGAGCTGGACCAGGAGACAAGCCTTGGCATTGTTGTGGCCAGCCCGCTGGAGGGCATTCCCCTCGACGTGGCCCAGCTGGACGAGGAGGAATGGGACACCAACCTGACCATGTTCCGCGTCACTGTGGATCAAATCGAGATCACGCTCAACATGATGCGCTGGTTTGACGGTAGGCACTCGGCACTTTGGTAACAGCGCCATGCGCCCAGCTACTACTTTTCGCTTACGCTGGTTCTCCTCGTACATAGGCAAAGGACTGGTGGAAAACTGCAGCATCAAGGGCGTGCGTGGTGTGATTGGTAAGGCGGCGTCTGTTGGCAAACATATCGGCAATGCACTTACTGGATATTTGTGACATGGTAGATCGCACACATGTGTACTGGGATCCCGATGTAACCTACATACCCGCGGAGAATCGCCATCCCGCGCGTCCAGGTGACTTTGAGCTCGAGAGGTTTGCCGTCGAGGATGTGCTCGTCACCGTGATGCAGCCGGGAGGCTTTCGGCCCTACCAGATGTCTATTCTATCTGCTGTTGCGCCACGGCTGCGGAAACGCTGGCTGATCTACGACCTCATCTGTGCCGAATCGATAGTTGGCAAGTTTGACGACTGTCTTTTCAGCGTCCATCAGGCGCAGCACCAAGGGCCGCCTTCCTCTGCAGCTCCTCAAAAGGCCGACGGAAAGCAGCCCTGTACACGAACGGTAAGGCCTGAGCTTGCACACTGCATACATTTACCGGTACGCTAGCATGCTGACTGTGCCTGCGCGTGCGTCGTTGCGTCTATTCAGTCAGAGTTTCGAATCGATGGTGTCAATATCGACCACCTAAACGCTGGCGTGGCCGGTCCATTTGGCTGGATCACCTCGGCAAGCGTGGATATATCTGCGCACATGACCTTTCCTATGGAGCTGGAAGACGACGCGCTTTCTCAGCTTATTGGCGAGCTGGTTGAGCGAGTCGATGCTGCCACGGCCGCACGACGCCATACTGGCACATTTCATGACGATCTTGCTGCTAGTATTACGGGACGTGAGGTCACTGCCGAGGGACACAATGACTCGCCATCATCCGTGCCGCCTGAGCACACAGCCGCAGCAGACCCTCTTGATGCGTCGGAGCCAGTGCAAAAGCTGATTGTCGACCTCGGCGTGCGGTTCAACAACGTCAAGGCGTCCGTGCCGCTGATTGCCGATGACCTGTCCTACATCAACAATGCGCTAGTGCGGCCCGTTGTCGCTTACATGAACTGGCATCGCACCTGCATCCCAGTACAGTGCACGATTGCCATGGATCTGGTAGGTATCGCGTGCCCTGCAATCGCTATCATTGCTGTCATCTCACCGACATATCCACGCGCTGTACTGCCACGTATTAGCAAGAGTTTGATGGCTCGTGGACCCTATACGAGGCTGATCTGGTAGACACTATTTCCGAAGGCGTGGGCCGTGCGCTGGTGCAGCTGGCTACGGACGAGCGCGAGCGGAATCGCCGGCTGAAACGTGTCGGTCTCTGGGGTCTGCAAAGCGTGACTCGCAACCTCATCAGTGTTATTGATTATGGACGCGGCGCCAAAGGTTTTTGGGAATACGCTGGTCTAAGCGGCAATTCGTAATGCTGCGCTACACCTTAGCACACCATGCGCATCTGCTTTTGGTAGCTGTCCTGCCTCTCCCTGTAGTTTTACGCAGCTATTTGCCGCCACTGTTTGCTTGCTCTTTGTTAATTCAGTGCCACGATATGTGGTGTTCATTTAAACTTGGTGACTAGAATTACATGTCAGACTTGGTACCTATGAAAAGGCACACCGGTATCAGCTAGGCGTTTGCCCAGGGCAGGCAATAGGGTGCGATATAACCGACTATATTCTAGGACCCACATGTGGTAGAGTGGACGCGCAAGCGAGAGTTGCCAAAGCCGACCGATGCGAATAACCCAGTATATCACACTTTTATTTGTTGCGGGCATCAAAGACACTCGCGAGCAGTCTCATCCGAAACCCACCACATTTTACCTGTGCGTCATCACAGTTGATACTAGTTTGCATTTATATGGCCAGTGCAATAGATACTGAGCTATTACAACCCAGCTAAGCGCAGACGCTCGATGGCGCCGCCTATTAGTGTACGTTCTAAGCTGAGGGGGCATTTAGGCAGTGGGAAAGGACGCAGTCCCAATCGCCGCCATCGCCACTATAATTCCTCCTTTCGCCACCACCACCACCACCTCCTCCTCCTCCTTATCGCGCCAACGCAAAGAAAACACAGCTGGCGCTATTACCTGCCGCTCCACACTAATAGAGTATGGTGCAATATTCATGGCGTCGCATGCACTAGAGCCTGGTCAGCGGACAAGCAACGCTGCTTTGTCGGCGGAATCTCCCGCAACAGCTACCGTGATTGTACCTGTACGGCCCGTAGCCATCCTCCTGTCTATTACCCTGTTCGCCATAGCCGGGACAGTGACGCGCGTAGGACTCATTGCGCTGCATACCTACACTGATGCTCCTCTGCCTGCTGGCCTGTACCCACAGGCCGTTGGCTGCCTGCTGCTGGGTGTGTTCAACGGCTGGAAGACGCGCTTGCTCCTTTGGTATGCTGCACAGCGACAGCGCACAACGGCCGCGGTCGCTAACGTGTTGGCGGCGAAGCAGCTCCAGTACACTTTTTGTTGGACTTGGTGTAGGCCTTTGCGGATCCATTACAACATTTTCCAGTTGGATGCTCTGGTCCTATCAAGCGTTCTTTGACTGGCCACGCGCCACACGCGGTGCTTTTTACGACGTAAGTGATGCGACATACCCGGACACAGCGTCTGCATGCTTACTGCATTGGACTAGGTGTTGGCTGGTATTGGCATCCTCTGCGCCCACCTGCTGGTGGCGAGTGCGGCGTACCAGCTCGGTACAGTGTGGTCACGCATGTTTGATTCCGATCACGCCTGGACTGCGCCAACAGATGCATCAGGAAAACGGGTTGTTGTGATGCTGCGGACGGAGCGGGGCATCACAGGCTACACGAGCTACAGCGCTATTGATATTGCCCTCATGGTGGCAGGAGCACTGGCCCTTGTCGGCTTCATATTGTGCGCGGTATTTGCGTCCAATGGTCGCGACTACACCGTCTCTGGCGCCTTTGGGCCGCCAGGCGCTCTTTTGCGCTATTATCTGTCGCCGCTCAACGGCAAACGACGTTCTTTTCCAATTGGCACATTTACGGCCAATATGCTGGGCACGCTGACACTGGCAGCACTCTTCTCCGTTGGCCACGTCGGTCTGGACCCAAGTCGCACGGCATGCATGTTTCTTGCTGCACTTTCGGATGGCTTTTGCGGCTGCTTGACCACTGTATCGACGTTTATCGCGGAATTACACACGCTGCGGCCAAGCCATGCGCATCTCTACGCTGCCATTTCTGCCGCCACTGGCCTGGCCATCATGATTTCCGGACCCGGCACACTATACTGGGCAGTAGGCCCCCTTCAGTCAACCTGTGTCCCCCCAGCCTAGCAATACATGGTTGCAGATGACTGCGATACCATTTCAACAATGCAAACATGCCTTTTGTCTTTGCAAAATAAAATGCTTAAACAAGATGCAACGCAACTAATTGTCGGCGGAAGCAAGCGCGTCTTCGCTGTGACTGTTCTTCTGCGAATTCACCGGGGGCTGGTGTTCCCGACTAAGCGTAATCTGAAAGGCGGGCGACGTGTCCTGATGCATGAGCTCGCGCAACGCCATGGTGGCGTACTGTCCTGCCGCAAGCGTCATCTCCAGACGGATAGCAAGATGAGCACCCTGATTGCTGTGGATTTCCTCTTTCTCCTCCAGCCGGTCGAGGTCGGTCAGGGCAAGTGGCGCAGCTGGGTCGTCATAGCGCAGCAGCTCCCTGTGTCCATGCGTTAGAGAAACAGTGTGGGTGGGTGAGCATACGATAGCATTGCAGCGCTCACCATTTCAAATCCTGCGGCATAGAAAACAGTGTGCGATAGCCACCAGGCAAGGAGATGAAGCTAGAGCCAGCAGCGCAAACAATAAGCGTCTATGCTTGCTGCAATTTGCTTTCACACTGTCCACCTACTCATCGTTTTTCTTCATTTTCTTGGGATCCAGGCCATCCTTGTGCATCAGCTCTGCAATGAAGTCGCCAATGTCGTTTTCTGGGTAGCGCACATCGTAGCCCGGCAGTGGAAGTACAATGTCTTTGGATTGATACTGCTGCACATTCTCTGCTGTTACCAGTTCCACTTTGCGGATGCGATCACCACTTTCGTCACTGGGCGACGCGTCTTCATCCGGCTGGGAGCGCACTGCCACCAAATCACCCGGCACCGGGTCGAGTCCGTGGCGCCGAATGCGCTCAGTTGCCGCCCGATTCCATATGTACGATTGATAACCGTGCACGTACAGTTTGCGCATGTTAGACGGAATCTACGCCATTCACGTCAGCCACAAGTCGCCAAGCAAGAATGAATGTACGCCGACATACCGCCATAATTGCACCATACTTGTCGTTGGTGCTGTCCTTTCGTCCAAAAAAGTTCAGCATCGCACGTTCGGCGACACAGCCATGGGGGAACATCTTGACGGCGGCCGCTGGGTTGCGATGTTCTGCCCAGTGCTGACGTGCACGCGCATGGCGTGAAGCCTCTGGAGTGCGACAACAGCAAATATGTTGGTGCTATTGGCATAGAGATAGCCGACCGCATGCACGCTTACCCTGGCCTGCAGGCTCGCCAGGCATCAGCAGCAAATCCACTGCCCCGCTCCAGTCAGACTTCAACATTTTCGCGCCAACCTCCTGGGTAGACACAATACCGGTGCCAAACCGCTGTGTTCCTGCCGATTGCACACAAGCGTTAGCAGGAGACTCCAAGATAGACTGTATGTCTCCGGCGCGTACCATAATAGTTGATGAAGCCATGCTCGCGAAGTGACTCGAGCGACGCCACCACCTCGCTTTCAGGGCAGCCCTTGACATCGCTGATGAACCGCGCCCACCCATGTAAGTACTGCGTGCCAATAAGAATACTATGTCACCGCTTTGCTCACCGAAGTACAATCACAAAGCGGTTGCCTGTCAGATCACCGAGCCGCAGTCGATCCTTGACATAGCTACAGCAATAGTCCGTTAGCAGAGTCCTTCAACTGTATCTCACCGCCATCCAAGTAGCTTACGTGAAATTGCCAACGCGAATAGGTGCGCTAGGACGGTTTATACTCGTCAGACGCTCCGCAATGACGCGCTGCGCCGTCACATGCTGAACAGTAACAGCCTGGCGATCCTTGGTACCAGCATAAGCAAAGACCCTGGAGTTCAGCCTATTCCCTCATGCTCATCCATTAGTCAACATCACCTGGCCGCTTAGATTCTGCCGTTGCACGCACCGCGTTGTACGGCAAATGTAGTCTATTGCGTCCATAGTGTCCTTGCCTTCCTTGTAGAGCACAAACTGGCAGAATTGTCCAGGCATGTCGCCCCAAGATACAGGTAGCTTATCACCACGATTCCGTCCGCGAATTCCGCCCCGAATATCCTTGGCCTTGACATTACACAATGAGCGCATGCGGATAGCTTTGCCCTCTGTGTCCGTTGTGACATCTTGTCCAAGATGCTTACGAATAAACTGATGCACCTTTACGCGATCTGTCTTGTCGTCAATTTCCTAGACAGTTGCATCATTCTAGTCAGCGTTCATAGACACGCCATACCAGTTTGCTGATATCTCACCTCGGTCATCACTTGGGTGGGCTCCCTGCCCTCGCTTTCCACCATACTGCGCACATTCTCGGCCACAGTCGCATTCGTCAGCTGGGCCAGCTCTGCATAGATATCTACAGGCTGTGTTGATACGCCCAGCACAATCAGATCTGACTAGCAATGCAGCCAGTTAGGTTCACCACCTACCGCCTCATCCCCTGCCTTTTGCGCAGCCTCAGAATCAGTCGTCATCTGGGGCGGCTCCAGCGTCGTGAGGCGTACAACATTGCCGCTCTGATCGATCTCGTTAACCAAGAAATCATGGCCTCTACGCGTTCCAATCGTGTGATAATACGCTTAGCAACCAATCGCGCTTCGCCTGCCTTCTCACGCAATGCCTACCGATGCTTGATAATGGCCGAGAATCCTGGCGCATCCTCGCGAATGTACGCAATAATACCAGCGGCCACCTCACGCGCAAGTCCCGACATGCCTGGCCCTGCTTCCGGTGTCTCGTCAACCTTTGTGCGCTTGGAAGGTGGCATTGCCTCTGCGCCAGCCTGTTGCATCGTGCTGCCTTCCGATTCCATTGCGTAAAAGTTGAGTGAGCCGAAAGTTGCGCTTGCAGAAGGAAGTGCTTTTTCTTTCTGCACGCACAAGAACTGGTGGATAATCTCACACACGCACACGCACGCACGCACGCACGCACACACACACACACACACACACCGAGTCAACACCCTTTGCCAACGCTCGTCTTCTCTCCACTTGCACCTGCTGCCATCGTCCTCCTGTTCCTACCCTTCCTCATCGTAAACATGGCCATCCCCAAGCGCATCACCAAGGTAGGAGCCGGCTTTGGAGTCGCCGTTGCTGTCGCCGACACTAACGCAGACCAACGACTACTACTAGGAAATTGGCCGCCTGGTAAGCGAGCCGGTGCCCGGCATCGAGGCCAAATCGCACGAGGAGAACATCCGCTACTTTGACGTCACCATTACGGGACCGGTGCAATCGCCGTTCGAGGGTAGGCGATGCACGGACCATAAACGAACGCGTGGCATGCGCTGACCCTATCACCTGGCTAGGCGGAGCATTCAAGCTGGAGCTATTCCTGCCCGATGAGTATCCAATGGCACCGCCCAAAGTTCGCTTTTTGACAAAGATCTACCATCCCAACATTGACAAGCTGGGTCGCATCTGCCTGGACATCTTGAAAGGTGCCATGGGGCGCGTGCGGATATTAGCGTGGCCTGCAGCCTAACCTCTATCAACTGTAGACAAGTGGTCGCCTGCGCTTCAAATCCGCACGGTGCTCCTGTCGATTCAGGCACTCCTTTCTGCCCCCAACCCGGATGATCCGCTGGCCAACGATGTGGCACAAAACTGGAAGGAGGATGAACAGGGCGCGATTGCAAAAGGCACGCTTGCACCATGGTCTGCGTGTGCTGTTGTGTCTCGATGCTAACGCGTTGTTTTCTTCCGTCTTGACTAGCCCGCGAATGGACCCAGCTCTATGCCAGCAACTGAGCGACAGCACCACAGGCAGATAGCTAGACATGGTGCCCGGCTCTTTTTATATGATGACATGCTGCGGATGGATGCGCGCACATACACACCCACATGTCCTTGTTAAATGCACCGCATCCACTCGTTACAGTTCATACATGTACGCACTAGCGTGTTAGCGTCCATGGCCGCCACCACCGCGCGGATCGTTGGGCGCTGCAGCACGCGTTTCCAGTGTTGTGACACGCTCCTCTAAATGAATGATGACGCTACTCATCTGCTGCCCGTGTAAGCATATTATTACAATAGCAGTCCTTGGACGGTTGCTCACCTTTGTAATGAGCACACGCATTTCCTCCATTGTCATGGCGCGAGGCTGATTCGCGGGCGCACGCGAGTGCTGTCCGAGTTCATAGCTGGAGCACGCAGCGATATTGGGCCTTCATTAGTCGCTAGACAGATGATAAGTGTACACCGCTTCTTTGCTCACTATTCAATCTCGGAAACCGAGTAGGAATACTTTTCGCTACGTTGCATCTGCGTTAGTCGACGCCAGCACATGCTTTGCTGTAAATACTGTGGCGACAGCATTGCCGCACACATACCGCAAGTGATCAAGCTCACGCGGCGTTGTAAGATACTTTCGTCCGATCAGCCGACCACACTGCCTGCACTCAATCTTCCAATAGGTACTGAGGTGCAGCTGTCGTTAGAGCATGCCGGCAAACGGATGGCTAGCGATGCGTCGACACTGCCCACCTGCCGCGATCATGCTCCTGCATCGATGTTTCCAAAACATCGCCAACAGCGATATCCTCATGCTCCTCTGTATAGCACCGTTAGCGTGAGCACACGATCGGTCCACAGCATCAACGGACCGGTGCTATGCCTCACCCGACAAGACGACAATGTTGAGTGTCTTGTCCGCCGCATACCACGCGTAAGAGTCACCAACGATGGCCTTGCAAGAGCCGCACCTGAACACGAGTGCGCCCTGAATTTCCTGCACCGACTCCAAACTGGACGCGTTGTCCGGCTTGCTTGCGTTCGTCAGCTTTGTCGGCCATATACGCGCGGCATCAATACCAGCCACCTTAGTCTCTAGACCGCCGCGACCACGCAAGCCTCCTAGCAGAGCTGAGCGCACGTCCGCCGACTGTGAGCGCTTAAAAGAATAGCGGCCAGGTGCGCTCATGATGGCGGCGGAAGAGAAAAACAAAGAACGCGACACAAAAGTGCAGTCGCGCTACGCAAAAATGTTTCCGCTCGGATTCGAACCGAGGACCGTCTGTGTGTTAGACAGACGTGATAACCGACTACACCACGGAAACCTGCTGACAATGGCTCGACAAAAAGATTCGAGACACGGCGCAGATTTAGGGACGTAACTTTTTTTTATTTTTAAAAAATATTGGTTAGTACCGTCAGCAGAAAGTATTCTCGACTCTTCAATAACCGCTTTCCTACATCAACAAGAGCACGGGCAAGCAAGCTGTAAGGTGCTTGTGCGTTCATAGACACCTAATAAATGCCAGCTTATATACATCAATAGTCGAATAAACATGCCGCTCAACCTCTGAATTGTGCAGCGGAATCATGGTCACTTTTCTGCATATGCTCAGCCCAATACATTCAAACTCTAACTACTTGTGGTATAACGCAAAGTGTTGGATGATGGCCGATCCGTTGAAGCGCACATTTCCAGTGTTGAATAGACATTGGCGAATATTTGTTTGCAACAAGATCGATAGGCCAGGGCAATACATGGCGGCGAATACGGGTGAGATACTTTTGAAGACAGCAGACCCATGACCGTGGATCTGAACTACGTGATGCGGAGTGCACAGCGTCCGATAAATGCCGAAATGCCCGCCATGTTCCGGCGACGCGCACCACTTTTCTTTCTGCTACCCGATTACAGTCGCCGCCATGCATCCGCAAGTATACGAACACAAGAACGTCGACTGCGCACACCTTATCCGCCAGCTAGAGGAGTGTCATGCTGGTGGTCTCTGGCCCAAGCTCACCAACCAGTGCCATAAGCTTAAGGATTCGCTGAATGATTGTTTGGGCCAAGAGGTGAGTCGAGTGTATCCATGGTGAAGAGGACTGTCTACTAAGCGGCAACCTCCATTAGTTTATGCGGAATCGCACCGCGAATACACAGGCGGCTCGGGAGCGCAGACGCCAGACGAAAAAGCTCTGGGAAGACCTGGACAAGGAAGAGGCTGAGTTGGCGGGCGACAAGGCATAGCCACTTTGCCACTGCTGGTGTTACTGTTGCAAATACACACATGTATACGTGCGTTGTCAACACGCTGTTTACTTAATGGCAGGCGCGTAGAAACGCAGAGATAAGGAGGAAGGAGTGGGCGCAACAGAGTGGCCATACGAGTAGTACACAAAATGCGCGCGACAAAGCATGCAAGCAGCCAGTAATGTTAGTGTGTCGACCAGTTTGGAGCGTGGTTGCCAACGCGCGATTGATGAAGCTGCGCAAGCAGCGCGTTCATCACCGAGTAGTGCGAGTCTGGTGAAAGCGTGCGTCGATGATCGCGGCCTGTTTCCCGGGCCGTCCACGCACTTGCAGCCATCGGGGACTGCATCGACGATCCGCTCGCGACAGAAGCGGCTGCATGACTCGTACGGAGGTGTCGAACGTGATAGGCGTCGTTTAGAATGCGGTTTGGTGTCGAATACACATGCCATGCAGTGAGCGCAGCTCCGTCAAGTTCCAGCTCCAGCTGGCGCTGGTCCCAGTGGTGCTCGCTGACAGCAGGGTTGGCGGCCCTGCCGTCTTGCCACTGAGCATACTGGACGCTTTGGCCTGCAAGCGCACGGCGATCACCGTCTACACGGACGTTGTGATCTTGGGCAAAATTGCCGCTGTCATCTAGATCGTCGCCGTCTGGCGTACGCGGCATCGACGGCGTGTACACGAGGCCAGTCGCAATGGACACATGCGACGGCGCCGGCCAGTCCACGGGCGTAAGCGGCGCGGAAGAGGCGGCTGACATGGGAAAGCTGCCGTGTCGAGCATGCAGGAGAGTGAGCCGAGGCGTGCCAGCAGAGTCGATGGATGATCGCATGGCTTAACTTACCCTAGCTCCGATCCGGCATCGCTGGAAAGGCCGGAGAACGACGCGAGGCGTAGGCGCTTGGTGTTGCGCTGTTTGCGCACGGGCTGACCGACCGTCAAATCCACGTAGCGATCGCACACTTCCATCATTTCCAATTCTCGGCCAAAGTCGTCGGCGTCGCGCGCTCGCTTCCCAGCCGCGGTGGCGCTTAGCTGACCGACGGACTCGGAGCAAAGTGTCGGCTCGGTACTCGGCGTGCCCACCAACTCGCGGGGCGCCCAACTAGCGGGGTCCATGTCGCTAGTGTTTGCGGCCCACGACGGCCATGGCGCCGACATGCGGGCCAGTGTAGATTGCGGCTGGGACACCTCGTGGCCGACGAGAGCGGAGAGTTATGGTTGCGGTGTGTGAGAGCGGCGTATAGGCGGGCAAGGCGATAGGGAAACGTAAAAGAGAAGGAGCGGTGGGCAACGGGCGAAAACCAGTCAAAATACAGATGGACACACGGCACACACGAATACGAATACTGACACAGGCCCAGGCATCTTTACTACACCATAACGACCATTTGACGAGCAGGCAAGGTCGTCGGCCGATTGGCCGTCGTGTCGGCACAAACGCCCGCTACTGCTTTCGGTCAAACATGCCGGCAAATTCCCGACGCTGTTTGTCGTTGGCGGCGTCGATGAGTTTGCGCAGGTGCTGCTGCAAGCGGCGCACCTCCACGTCTAGTGTGGCCCAAAACGGCTGCAACGTTAGCATGAAGGGCTGCGCATCAACTGGCACCGCTTGTGGCACTTGCCGTCTGGGTGGCTTGTGGCCAATGCCTCCAAATCACGCTCCGCACGATCCGTGTTGCCTGTCGACAGATAGGCGTTGGCGCGGCGCAGGCGAGCCTTGAAGTGGTCTGGATCTTTGTCGAGCGCCTATCGTGCACGGCAGTCATTCAGCGTCTAGACGCTGGCTCGGCCCTGTCGCTCATCTTACCTTGCCGCTGTACCGGATCACCTGCTCCCACTTTTGGTCGCCGATGTGGCAGGCTACGTGGTGGAAGCGCCGCGTTAGGCGATCATTCGTTGGCCATGTCAAATAGACTTACCTGCCATGTTGGCATATATGCTGACCAGCAGAGCGTCAATCTGCTGTTTCTGGTCATCCGACACGACTGCATCTTTCTGTCGAAGCGGCACCGTCACGTCCTGCGTACTTTGTCCATGAAGATACAGGAGAGACTGCATACACGCGCGCAACATCAGTACAAGCGCCCGACTGTGCGGCATACAGTGGTGGCGCTACCTCGTGATACTTGCGCAGAGCTGGTCGAGCGCAAGCGCCGCTGCCACGTCAGTGCGGAGCCAATCGTCCGCACGACCCGCGCCACTTACCGGCCTTGCGGTCGCGGGCTTTGAACAGAGCGTTGCCTTCGTCCTTGAGCTCAGCGCCGCGTGCAATCTTCTCTTCCAGATTCATGGTGGGTTGACGGTAGCAGATGAGGTGGCCAGAACGGCAGGGTGACGCGCACGCCACAGCAGTTCCAACGCCAAACGCCTCGAGCCAAGCCAGCTGAGTCTGCCCAACTCGGCCTGTCCGCCGGAAAGGGAGCAAGCAGGAGAACAGGCAAAAGAGGCTGTGCACCTTGTGACCTGGGCGAAGGCAGTGATAGTCGCTAAGAGCGGCAAGTAAGGCGCATGACGACACTGTGAGCAAAGCGACAGGCCATGTGAGCAGCCCCCCGCCTGCACAGCCTGCTCACTTGACGTCCACCGGCCAGCAGCCGTCTAGTTTTCGTCTCTGCCCCGACGCGCTGCCTCCTGCTTGCACCTCCAGACCCCGCTCTCCTTCTGCCTGTTGCCGCTTCCGCTTCATCCGCACTTGCCTTGGTTGCGTCCGTCATCATCTGACCGCTGCCGCCGAGTCGCCGCTTGTTTGCGTGCAGTTGCACATCTAGTCTGCCGCCGCTCTCTGTCGTGCGCACTCTTTGCTGCCACCTGCTATCACCGCGATACCAACATCACCAGCCAGACGTTGCTATGAACATCTTTTTTAGAAACAGAAGCAAATCGCCGCATGAGCTGGTGAAAATTGTGCGAGATTCCGTTGCGCGGCTCGGTTCTCCAGACCGAAAGGTGGGCGTAGTGAGGTTGCCGCGGCTGGACAGCCAGGCCCGTGCGAGGGCGGAAAAAGCCCTGCACGAGGTGGAGACGTGCTAACGTATCTGCATCACCATATCTAGGCGGCCGAAGATATCTCAAAATGCCTGGTGGCAATGAAGATGATTCTGTACGGCGACGACGGTGCGCATGGGCGATCGATATCGATAAGCCGACAGACGTGCTGACCCTGGCGTATAGATACTGATCCGTCGCCTGAGCTGGTTGCACAGCTCTCGCAAGAGGTATACAACAACGACCTACTTCTGCTGCTGGTCAAGCACATGGCTCTGCTCGAGTTTGAGGTGGGCGTGAACGTGGTCCATGCGTAGTTCACGTCATGCTCACTGTGTACTCGCGTGTATACCAGGCAAAGAAGGACGTGGCGCAGATTTTCAACAATCTGCTGCGGCGACAGATCGGATCTCGCTATCCGACGGTCGACTATCTAGCAAAAAATGAGGATATCCTGTTTACGCTACAGTTGGGGTAAGTGGGCACGCTTGGCGGAATCGGCGGTATGGTATACTCATGCGCACGGGCACGGAGTAGCTACGAGAACCAAGAGGTTGCACTCAACTGCGGTATGATTCTGCGCGAGTGTGCGCGCCACGAGCCGCTGGCACGCATCCTTCTCTTGGCGCCGGGCTTCTACAAATATTTCGACTATGTCGAAGTCGGATCCTTTGACGTGGCAAGCGATGCGTTTGCAACCTTCCGCGTAAGCATAACGAACGCCAAGTCTATCGTTGCCTCGCAGCCAAAGTACTCTGCTCACACAATGCTCCCAACAGGAGCTGCTTACGCGACACAAAACGCTGGTATCTGGTTTCTTGCAGGAAAACTACGAAAAGGCAAGTGACTGGTATCACGCAGTGGATGGCAGGCCGTCCTAACCGGCGCTACCATGGCATGGAGCAGTTTTTTGAGTGCTACACGGTGCTGCTTAATTCGGAAAACTACGTTACCAAGCGCCAGTCGATCAAGTTGCTTGGAGAAATTCTGCTTGATCGCGCCAACTTTAACGTGATGACACGCTACATTAGCAGTGCAGACAACCTCAAGCTGATGATGAATCTGCTACGTGACGGTAGTCGGAGCATTCAGTTTGAGGCGTTCCACGTTTTCAAGGTATTTGTCGCCAACCCAAACAAGAACCGCCCCGTGTCGGAAATCCTGCGAAAGAACCGCGAAAAGCTCATCAACTTTTTGAGTAGCTTCCACAACGATCGTACTGGCAAGTATCTACGCTGGATAGTGCTATACCGCGCTGTCGTCGGCTAACAACTGCTGTGGCATTGCGGGCGTTAGATGACGATCAGTTCAACAGCGAAAAGGCGTTTCTTATCAAGCAGATACAGGAAATGGCCTAGGTGTTGCCACGCCTGCCCATGCTGTGGCGACTGACCGGCCAGTGCAGCTGCGGCTGCGGACGGTCGGAAGCTCGACTGCCGGGATGTTGCCATCCTATGGTACCGCCCTTGGCTTGGGTCAGCGACCCGAGTGGGCTGCATGCCTGCGTCTCAGTCTGTCTCTGCCGCTCGCATGTGTGGCGGCGCCAGCGCATCCAAGCATTAGCAGGTGTATTGTTGGCGCTGCCGCACCATCATCACACCGTTGTTACTACCTATTTGCCGTCGCCGCTATACATTGGCGGACGGGCGGCCTGATATGTTACATTCACGCGCCGTGCACTCATACACTTGTTCTTTCCGTACACGATCACGCACATTTGTATCCTGGTTGGCACATCGCTCTACGATGACCATGTAACGAGGCTACAGAAAACACAGACTGTCAGCGGGTCTGTGCCCAGGCCGCGCTGTTAGCTGCAGCTGCGCGTGAGGCAGGCCGTTGGTGGAGCGGCGCTAGCAGTATTCCCACGCCATGTAAGGAGGCGCTGTTCATGCAAAGCGGCTAGGTACGCGTGGGTGAGGGTCATGCGCGCTGCTGCGCAGCACCTGACTGTGTGACTAGTCAGCAAACGCGTGGACGAATTCGCCGAGGCATTACGATTGATTTATTAGCTGATGCACAGCATGTGCGGATGCAGCATTTTTGGCTCGATGCCTTAACATAGGCACATGTGCGTGGTGCGAGTATACATTGGCGATAATGACGCGGACGGACTGATGCCAGTGGACGACTATTGGGTATAGGCGCCGCCGACATCGCCAAAGCACTCATCGATGCGCACAAGGCGGTATCCCTTGGCGCGGATGTCGTTCACCGCATCGACCACCAGGTTATACGCGGTTGCGTACGCTGTGACGTGAGCAAGGGCAATCCACGAGCTTCCAACAGCGGCATTAGCGAGCGCGTTTTGGATGGTGGCCAGCGCAGGCTTCACATCACTGGGGCTCCGCCTACTCGACATGAATGTGTTAGCGCATGTTCTGGCGTAAAGACCAGCAGCTGCATGCACCACACTTACCAGTCGTTGGTGTCGAGGTTCCATAGGACCACGCGGTAGTTGAGCTGGCGCATCACGTTGAGCACCTGGTCGTTTACTGCGCCGTACGGCGGACGCATGTAGGTTGGCTTGACGCCGATGAGGCGCCTGAGCTGATCGTCGAGAAGGGTCATCTCACTGCGGATCTGATCAGAACCAATAGCGGTAAGATCCGCGTGGGAGTAGGTGTGCGACGCGATCTGATGGCCCGAGTCATACGCGCGCTTAAGTCGCGCAGCGTAGACTGGGTCATCAAGACTGCCGACGTTATTGCCGTTGACAAAGAAGGTGGTTTTGACGCCCAGCTTGTCCAGTTGGTCTAGTAGAACGTCGGCGTACTGTGTATGTGTGTATGTATATCATCATGGTTAGCCATAGCACATGCAAAGCAGCCGCCAACTTTTGCACCCTACCGGGCCCGGACCGTCGTCGAACGTCAGTGCAAATGCGTTGGGTATGGTGCAAGTGGCTAGTGAAACGCCTGGTGCTGGACCGGCGCGGCGCTGATGCTGGTGGAGTGTAGATGCGGGCAATGCGCTGCTGAACGCTGGGCAGGCCAGCAAAGCCAGGAACATTGTACGTGCCAAGTAGCCCATGGTTATCGTTGCCTTGGATTGATGACCTGACTGAATATACGATCTGAGCTAGGCGGAGTAATGTTGATGCGACTGGACAATATTGGGCGCGAACATTAGCCGTTATATACTCGCGCATATACTCTCCAACCGGGCGGCATAATGAGGGAATTAACGATAAGACATGCAGCCTGTGTACGGAGCGGCGTCTCTGCCCTGGTATTCCCAGAATACCCATGTAGCGGCGGTCATCATCATCATCATTGTTGTTGTTGTGGAGGGAAAAATGCACATGTCCTATCAGCGTATATTCCCACATGCTGCGCACCAACGCTGGACCTGGATCTGCGATCAGAATAGCAACCTGCAGCTGCTTGCAGTTCAAAGGGCGCGGCTCACTGCCCCACCAGTTGTCTAGTTGGCGCTACGTGGCTTGGCTTGGTCACGCCGAGTTTAGAGCAAAACTGGATCATGCTATCAACGGCGGTTGGGATCGTAACCGAAATTAAGCCTGTCACCCGCACACCGAACGTGCTGAGAAATCAGTATTGGGCAATTTACCATGGCCACAAATAGCCCACCGTTTGCAGCAGACCGAGCACAAAGGCTGTATTGTGCGGATAGTGAGCGATAACGATAGCACAAAATAGTTGGGCAAAACGACTAAGCGCATGGTAGAGTGTCAAGCCCGGCTCGCCGCGGGGCTGTGCGCGTGCATGCACATACAGAGGATTGTTGGGCGAGCGCAGTGGAAGGATGCTGTACGCGTCGATCGTGCTGTGCGTTCATTTGTCGCCGATCCACACTACAAACACCGCGCTCATCCTTTACAGGGCGCCTGCTTGCGAGGTGCGATTACGGGCGCAGCAGATCTGACGAGTGCAAATGCTTGACCAGAAACCGCGCGTTGCTGTCTGCACAAGCAGCACAAGGCGTAGAATATCAAACTGATGCAACTATCACTGCAACCGTTGTCGAGAGACGATGGCCTGCGCGTTCAAGTGCTGCTCACGCTAAATGCCGAGATGTACACACGACAGGACGTGGCTTGTACAAGCAACCACGATCCGCAGCAAGTCGGGCTTGTGTGCTATTGGCTTGGTCTGTTGCTAGCATACGCTTCGCAGGCATGCGTGCTCGACAATATCCATGTTGGCAGCCTCGCTACGTTGACACTAGCATGGGAAAGGTGAGCGGCGCATAACAAGGTTGGCCAGCCACCTTTTCTTGGTAATGCCACCCCTCCAACTGCATTATCTGTGGTGCTCTTTGCATCAAACCAACGCCCGCCAAAGCCACAGATATCTAGTGTGGCCAACGCATAGCTGCATGCACGCTGCGAGTAGAAAAATGCGCGCCAGCGATCAGGCCATGAAATATAGATCTTATCAACAAGTGTGTTTCTGACCGCTGAAACAAGATTGGGGGTCTAGCTCAAATGGTAGAGCGCTCGCTTAGCATGCGAGAGGTACTGGGATCGATGCCCAGGTCCTCCATTTTGATCTTTTGCCACACCACACAGGCATGCAAAACAGCAGATTATGGTCTGCGCAAAGTCGAGACGCGCGCGAAGCAATGGCCGTGGCCTGATTATGTACGATCCAAAATCGTTTACTACATGGGTGTGCGCAGGCGCGCGTCGAAGCGGCAAAGGCATCAATCTGCCTCACACGGAGCGCTCATAGCAAAAGTGCGATAGCACGCGCAGCACAATGCGACGTCGTCCTTGCGGGTAGCTGTTCACGCCTATGAAGTAGTAGCGAGGCAATTATTTCGACAGCTGCACGACAGGGCGCCAAAACGTTAGACAATCGTTGCAACAGGTCACCAGCGCCGACACACCGCCCGCACAGGAAATGAGAAGAGGCGGAAAATAATAGGGATACAAGGCGGGTGGATAAGGGTATAGCAGAGAAAGAAGCGGGTAAAATAGCCGGCAGCCGGGCGCACAAGAGTGACGCGCCGTGGGCTATCATCGCATTACCGACAAAGGCGGGCGAGATCCTCCGTCCACACAAGACCAAACAGAGCGTATGCACCGTCAAGGTCTGAAGGCCAGATTGGGGAGACAGAGGCTGTTGTATCCGGCGCAGCGCTGCCAGGAGATGGCGAACAATGCAAGGTATATGCGTTGGCACTGCCGGGTGCACCAAGGGAATACAACAGAGGCGTGCTGGCCGCGACATGGCCATTGGAAAACGCGTGCCCCAGACTGTCGCCAGCGCCATCGCCAGCCACAATACCCACCATCATCTTGACAAACTCCTCGTAGTTGATCTGGCCGTCGCCATCGACATCGGCCTCGCGGATCATCTCGTTGACCTCCTCCTCCGTCAGCTTCTCGCCGAGGTTGGTCATGACGTGGCGCAGCTCGGCGGCCGAGATGAAGCCGTTGCCATCCTTATCGAACACCTTGAATGCCTCCTTGATCTCCTCCTCGGAGTCGGTGTCCTTCATCTTGCGGGCCATCATGGTCAGGAACTCTGGGAAGTCGATGATGCCGTTGCCGTCCGCATCGACCTCGTTGATCATGTCCTGCAGCTCAGCCTCGGTGGGGTTCTGGCCGAGCGAGCGCATGACGGTGCCGAGCTCCTTGGTGGTGATGGAACCATCGCCATCGCGGTCAAAAAGCGAGAACGCTTCCTTGAACTCAGAGATCTGCTCCTCGGTCAGCTGGTCGGCCTGTGAACGCATGGGCAGATACAGAGGGCGGTGATGTGATACGTACGTAATTAGCAACGAGGATCCAAGGATGCCGCACGATTAGCACCAGGGCCCATGCGCGCGCGCACACACACACACACACGCACCCAGCGCCTTCTCGACGGCTCTGTACCGGCCAGCAGGCGCGACACTGACACGCGTGCTTCTGCAAACCGGCCGGCTGGCGGGCCAGGAGGCGCAGATGCACGCTTGGCACATCTGCACGCCCAGACCGTCAACAGCGGCGCAGCTACGATGCTGGCCACTTGTCTTGCCAGGTGTCGCCGCCGTTACTGCCGCAACCGCCGCTCATTATGATGAACGTGCGGGTCCTACGGCTGACGCTCGCATGGCACCTTTGCAAACGCCTTCCACCAAATCCGCATCACGCGCGCACACCCCGTGCTCACGTACCATGGTGCTGTAGTCTGAGGGTGAGGGTGGTATAGATGGTCGAAAGAACCAGATGAACAGTGAGTGTGGGTGAAGAAAAGGAGAAAGAGGGCCGTGAGTGTCGCCAGTGGGAGGTGGAAGAAAAAGTGGGTCGGCAGACCTGGCCACGTCGTTACTCTGTTGGGGCAGGTAAACGGCACCCTGTTTTGTGCTAGCCACTCAGCGTAGGGCGCCGGTGCATTAGTGTCGGCTAGTTTGGTGAGCTCGTGGCACGCGAAACGAGTCGAACCACCAACCACTTGGTCGGTGCCGGCGGCCGAGGGCCGGTTTATAGGTGCTCTTGGGCGTTTGTGCGCATGTATGCAGATCGGTGGACATCCTACCTTTTGCTCGCAGCGCGGCGGCGGCTGGACAGCAAGTCTGAGGCGCGTTGGCCGCTACATCCTGCCATGGACATTACCATTTCCGGCTATGGCTGGTTATCTTGGCGGCAGGAGCAGGGCCAGATAACGGCACGGCAATGGCCGCCGTCATCGATGACGATTCCGTAACGCGTGCAGTGAGGGCTAAATCCATCGTGCCAATCAGCACAAACCCCTCACATGGTATACCAAAGGCAGACATGCACGCAAGCAGGTACACACACATACACGCACATACACACGCGTACACACATAGGCGCACGTACACACACCGGGCGTAGAGGCGGGCACGAGAATTGTTGCAGACTGGAGGGCAAATCACTCCTAAAGGATGGTACATAAGTGGCGCGAAGCGTGCTGCTGCCGGTGCATCGGCCATGCTGCAGACATGCGCGTGCGCCAGATGAAGCAATAGAGCGGCGCATCCTCGTCGGGTACTTGGCACCAGCGACATGTATGCGAGCACCCGGAGAATGCAAGTGTGGGCGGCGATGATGGCGACGGCGATGGCCAGCATACGCGTGGACATCATCTTGATGGCGGGCAGCGTGGCGTAACGCGCGCGTACACACGCTGCGACTGTGTTGCGGCGAAAAGGTGTGTCATCAGATGGTTCGCGCATGCGCGTGCTAGACGTTACAGCAGGCCTGGTCCGACGCTTCCTGCCGGCCGTCGCGGAGCTGCACATCGCCGGCCTGGCGTTCTCGGCGGGTTCGCTCGATTTCGTAGGTGCGCTCTACCAGCGATCGCGTTACATCGTGGAAAAGCTCGTCCACCCCTGTGCGTTGCACGTGTCGCCATATTAGCTGACATGTCTGACGTGAACTTGCATCGCCGCCGTCTACCCACCAGTGGCGTCTTTGGCTGATACTTCGTGTACGTCGTGCAAGGAGCCTAGCGTGTTGCGTACGTACGCCTGTGCTCGCTCCTGCGGCACCTCGCGGCTCTTCTCCGCAAGATCCAGTTTACTGCCGACAACGTGGATATCTGCAATCGCCAGCACGGCAGCGGTCACAAGACGCCCGTTGGTTTTGCCGTTGTCAGAGCGTGTTAAGCAGCGCCTGCATGCCCGCACATACCAATATCGCCCGTGTTGCGCTGTAGCTCTGCAGTGGCCCGCCGTAAGATACACCATCAGCGATGCTGTACGCTCGATTCTGTTGCTAGACACCTTACCTTCCACCCAGGAGCTGATGTCTTGGAAGCTTTGCTCCGATGTAATGTCGTAGACCAAAATGGCAGCGTTGGCCTGTGTCCATAGCATGCAGCAGTGTCAGCGCGTCTTGTCCACGCGTTCCAAAATCAACTATCACTTACGCCGCGATAATACATGGGCGCCTGTGCATTACATCAAACAGCAAGTCAGCTGCTACGTTCGATACTTTTGCGTAGATCCTCCAACATGCCGGCATTGCGCGTCACCCACCATCGACCGGAAGCGCTCCTGTCCGGCTGTATCCCAAATCTGCAGCACCACGCGACAATCATCCACGTATCTGCAAGGCGTGCCATCTCATTCGGTTAGGCTGGCCGTGCACATGATGTCCCGCCAGAGCGTCCACCACCCTCGGCGGATAACGCCGAATACTTGCATGCGTTGCGTAAGGAATGACGCGCCAATCGTGGATGCAGAGTGCGGCGAAAAGGTGTTTTGCACGTATCGCATCACCAGCGAGGTTTTGCCCACCCCTGATCCATGACATGTGCGGTGAGTTAATTTGCACGGATGCATCGTGTCTTGCGTCGCACCACCTACCCTGCGAGCCTAAAATAACCAGTTTGGCCTCTAACGACGAGCCGTGCATCGACATGGCAGCGTATCAAGGAGTTGCACGCGCGGGATGTTGCTGTATGCGTATGCGCGTGCGCGTGCGCTGTAGTAGTGGTGGGTATATGCGTCGTAGACTCAAGTGGTACTGGCGGGCCGCAGCGCTCGTTTGAGCGCTAGTCGTACAAGGCGAGAATGTAGCGATACAGGCGACGACAACGACGACGACAACAGGCAGGAAAGCAGACGCTGCAGAGATCTACGCGCATGCGCCCGTAGCGGCCGGTTAGTCGCGGCTGGCGGCAGTCGGCGGGGGTGCGGCTTACCTTCAAGCCACAACGCCCGATGGATACAAAGGCTGGCGTGAGTCAGCGGAGCCGTGTGGAATGACGTGTGAGGGCAGTGCGTATGCGTTAAGTGATCGTCGTCGTCGGTAACGAAGCAGAATACAAAAGCAGCGGCAGAGGTGACGGCAGCCGCAGACACAGAGCACAGACTCGGACTCGGACACGATGAAGCGGGCGCCTGCAGCGGCTGCACAGATGACGACGGCGGCGGCAGGAGTGTGTGAGCGGAAAGAGAAGGCCAAGGAGCGCACCACCCGGTGAGACGGCCACAACGAGGCACAAAACGACAGCGGAGAACGCGGCAGGGACGAGCGCGGCCACCCAAGGGGACCGCAGACGGTTGTTAAGTGGGCGGGGCGGGGCGGACGAGCGAGAGCAATCGTGGGCGTGTTTGTCAAAGAGAAGGAAAAGGGGGCGGGCGAAGGCGGAGTTGGCATCGCAAGTAGAGAAAAGGTCTTCACGGCTGCCGGCCATCTCCTCTCGACCATGCCTCTCCTGGCGTAAGCGGGCGCACCGCCGATGAAAAGTGCAGGAGTCAGTGCGGCGAATGACGATATTTGTGCTGCAGGCGCGCCGAGCGAGAAAACCGGCGAATCCAAGCACATAGCGCTCGACGGATGCCGCGCAAATAAAAGCCAAGCCATCCTACGTCAATGTGCGCAAATTGGAGCCAGTCACCGTTGATCAGGCCAGAGACCGGCACATGTGCCACTGGGGGTGGGGCGGTTCTCGCCATGCTACGATCCGCGCAGCAGGCCAGGCCGCGATTGGACCCTGACGCAGCACTCACCTTGGAGGCTGCCGATGGTCAGGTGGACGGTGTCGCAGGACACCAGTAAGCCAGACCGCCGGGTGACCAGGAGCAGACGCAGGCCGGGCGGCGTTTCTTCTATATACGTTGTGGTGGGAAACAAGACAAGAGAGGCGACAGTGGAAACGGAGATGGCATGGTAGCGGCTGTCGCTAGACAAGCGCGGCTACGCAAACGCAGCGCATAGCATCCATGACAACGCGCCATGCCATGTAGGACGCGCACGTGCACCACAGGGAGCCGGCGTGCATAGGATTGGCGTCGATTTCGTTGCGACGGTACGACTGCTAGGTCGTCTAATGTCGAACGCGCGCACGAGGGAGGGGAGAAGGAGGCACGTCACAGAATGTAGCAGCATGGCCCGACACTACAACCGTCGCGTACTGGCCAGGCACGTACGACAGTACAATGGTAGCATCGGTAATCTTTACGGCTACTATTTCTCATTGAGTGGCGCGCGCACAGATACCTTCATGAAAAACAGCGCGCTATCGTTCAGCAAATGTGTTTAATGCCGATCGTCGCGATATTCATGTAACTGCCTTGGGGGAGTACAGACAAAAGTGAGAAAACAATGCGCTGGCTAGCGGGATGCGTGTCTAGTCGGCAGAGTCGGGAATCCTGCGGCATCCATCGAATGGGGCACAGCGCGACAAAGAGCACCAGGCCAACGCGTCGCATGGCATGCAGCCATCCGGCCAGCGAGATACGCCGCTTTACCATTGGCGGATAGCCACGCTACAGCCATCCTGCTTAGACAGGCAGTGGAGTGCCGACAGCGCGATCAACCAACTGGTTAGGGGACAGTGCGATTGGTTAGCAAGCTGGTTTAACACTGTGGACGTCAAGCTTACTTACATTACGAATATAAGGCAGATTCAAGATTGTGCCAATGCCCGGCAGACGGCGCAGGAAGCCGAGCGCATACGGGAAAAAGTCACTGACATTGCGCCAGCGGGCACGTTAGCCAGCTAGTTTGTGGCGGCTGACCATGGTCCGCCGCTGCTTACCCGAATAGATTGATGAATCCAAACAGCTCTACAATCAAACCGATAATGGGCCACTTGAAAAAGACGATGATGACGCCCAGAGTGAAGCAGATGGTACCCGGAATACGGCGACGCTGCGCGAAAAACTGTCCCGTCTTGGCAAAGCCGTTGAACGCCACAAGACCACACACCAGGAAAATCTAACCCATAGCGTACGATACCAGGTTAGCTGCGCGCATGCGTGTCGAGGGTATGCGAGCCGGTTGTGCCGACGCCACGTACGTTGCCAATAGCAATGAGGCCAGCGTCAAAGAACAGCAGCATGCCCAGGATAATGAGACCGCCTCCAAGTGCCGCTGCCGCAGCTCCGTATTCTGCCAAGACATTGCCAAGGTAAGTGTCGCGTCAAAAAGGGCAGACATGCGCGGAGCTTGACTTACTTTGGGTTTCGGTGAAATCCAACATGATGAGTAGTGCTGATGCGTGCGTAGACGAGTGCGAGCGAGTATGGCGTGGCGACGGTGCAGAGACGAGCGTGGAGGATGGACGCCGTGGTGTAGGGAGTGGCGTCTAGACAACCTGGTTAAAAAGGCAGCCGTGTCTAGCAACCAACAACTGTGCTGAGAGCGTGTCAGTTCACCGTTGGCTGGAAGACGCCGACGGGTTTTGCTGGTCGTTGTTTCTTCCAAACAATGGCAGACTCTCCTTTTGACGCGGCGCAATTCTTGGGCCCCGAGTCGGCGCAATGTCCAGACGAGGCCGCCAACTCGTTGCCTGCCGCGCGGTCGGCGCTCGATGAGCAGCAGACACGCATAGCCAGGTGGATGCGCGAGGCGTTGGCGTGTGTGAGTGGCATACTAGCGATGCGGCGCAATTGCGGCAAGACGGTTTACGCGGCGCGTCCAAATGCAGGCCGAGGACGCATACGAGCACGCGGAGGTGCCCGTCGGCTGTGTCATTGTGCATGAGGAGCAGATCATTGGGCGAGGCCGTAACGAGACTAACGCTATGCTTGATGCAAGTGGTCGTCTGCGGGTGCGGCTGGTCCGCCAAAGACATTGGCTCACCCTGGCAGGTTAGGCGACACGACATGCCGAGCTAGTGGCGATTGATCGCATTCTAGCCAGTGGCTATGCAGCCAGCGTGTTCCGCGACTGCGACCTCTACGTGACGGTGGAGCCGTGTGTGATGTGTGCCAGCGCTCTACGCCAGCTTCGTATCCTTTTGTTGACGATGATGTGCGCACTTGAGGCATGCAGGATGATCCTTGACCATGTGGGCGTATTTAGGCTTTCGCAACGTCTACTTTGGCTGTCGTAACGACCGCTTTGGAGGCTGCGGTTCGGTGCTGTCCATTCATGACAAGTGGGTGGTGTCGGACCAGGCCGCGATACAATACCAGAGCTGATGTGACTACGCGATTATCCTTAGCCTAGCATACAGCGCCGATCCACCGCTACGTATTCACGAGGGCTATGCGCGCGAGGAGGCGGTTCTCTGGCTGCGCCGATTCTATCTGCGTGAAAATGATAGTGGTGAGCGTTGATGAATACATCGCTACAATGACGGGCGATGTTCATGTTTCCGTGCGATGCGTGTGTTTTGCGTAGCACCCGTGCCCAAGCGCAAGGCGAATCGAGTGCTCAACACAAAAGTATAGACAGAATACATGCATGTATGCACTAGTATGGTGTGCGTTGGAAGGTGTATTGGTGGGATGAGTGCACGACGAGAGCGACCCTGTAGGCCACTACAGCATGTCCAGTTCCGGAGGCAAAAACAGATCCGGCATTCGACCTTCTTCGGGTAGGCAGCCGATCGGACACGACTGCCAAGTGTCCGCCAGCGACCAGCGTGTATGAGATGCGTCGATAGCTGTCGCGTCCAACGTGGTTGGAAACAGCGGCGCTGGCGTCTGATGGCATGATATGGCGCGTTGTGAGCGTGCACACTCTGTGTGTATGCGCGCAGGTCACTTACATGGTGCATAGATGCCAGTGTACCATTTAGTGCCTTCAGTTCATGTGTCATCTCGTCCTCAGTCAATGCCATTGACTGGCCTGCTGCCGTCTACCATTGTCGTGAGCATGGCTGGCAAAGTGCACTCTACCATAGACGCCACCTACTTTGATCGGCTGAACACGCTGTTGGATATAGCTGACAAACGGAAGTAGCTCCTCAGCCAGCTGCGTGTCTAGTGTACACGCATGTTGCAGAATGTGCTGCGTACTATCATCATAGTGCAGACACCATGTGATTAGCGCTCCACCGTCTATGGTTATTGCAGTATGCGACCACGCAACTTACTAGCGGTTGGGCCGACGAAGGCACGTCTCAATCAGGTCGTCAAGTTGGCGCAGCGCAAGTGGCACATCTGCGTTGGTGTTTGTGCTTCTAAAGTGCTCCGCAACAAAGCGTTCTACCCAGGCCACTGGATGATGGAGGTGGGTGAGATGAATGGCCTGCGTCTATAGATATGCCGTCACCTACCCAGTGTCCAGCCGTAGCTTGTGCTCAGCGGTTTGACTGGCGGCGCTAGCAATTGATCCTGCACCACGGACGAATAAGTTTGTGCTCAAGTGACATTGACAGGTGCAGAGTCGTTGTTACTTACTACACTTTCATCTAGCAGCATCGTTGACACGTCCAACGGATCCTCACTATCCACTAGTTAGGCCAAAGTACGCAATATCCACCGTTAGCACCAGTACATATGCTGCCGGCTGCTATGTATAGCGCCGCGTTGGCATAATGCTCCATGCCACTTGCCTGCTTTTCCCGTGAGTATTTCCAGCATTGCCTGGACAAGCGCATCGACAAAGTTGGCGCTATCCCAAGCACGGCTGAAGCGTGCCAAGGCCGGACGCCACAGCCGGTCAAGCTCTGTTGGCAGCTGAATGTTTGGCAGCGCTGCACGCTTCCTAAGTAGAAGCAGCTCGTAAGTATACGCACGATACTGCATTCATCGTAAATTCTGTCTGCAAATGACGCCTACTTTTTTCCAGTGGGCACTAGAAAGCCTGGTTCCAGCAAAATTGGGATCAGCGTATCTTCAAATGTGTCCGCATCGCTCAGACCAACAATCATGCGCAGTGCGCGTGCTTCTTCGCTAGCTGGCCGACCGCTCGCAGCACGACGCGCTAAGTAGCAGACTGGTTAGTATATATGCGCCGGATCATCACTACCACCATTACGGCTTACTCTTCATCGTCTTTTTGCGCAACTCCTTATACTCGCTCAGCACCGGGCGCATCTCGACCATTGCCTCATGCAAGTAACTGCGCTGCTGGGCCCAATAGTTGTCGTAAAGCCAGCGAAGTGCCTGTGTGCATGCTGAGCGTAAAACAACCAGACCAGGAAGCTGGTCGTGTGTGCCTGCATGTCGCAGCTCCACAAACCTGGCTGGTATGCCTAGCTGTTCGGCAACAGCTGAAACCGACAGCGCATATACGCCCTGCTGCTGTGCGTCTACAAAGCCATTGACAAAACTGGCCGTCCACCATCGCTGTATTAGCCATCGGATGCTTGTCCATGGTTATACTGCTTCATCTGTGCTCACCGAATCAGCGCCATAGTCATCATCAGCCGTAGCTCCTTGGGAGGAACGACAGGTGCGCACGCATGCTTGGTATCCAAAGAGCAGCGATCCACCAACAGGCCCAGCTCCACCAGCGTTGCCGTGCAGTCAACGGCATGTGGCACTTTGCCACGGCTAGACCAGGCGCGCACCTACACGATACCGCGTCAGCTTTCACCTCTGGTTGTTTTTAGTGAGCACAGCGTCGGCAGCCTGCCTACCCGATTGACGGCCAGTTGCCGCTGTGCAGAGTCGGCCGAGAAAAGCCACTGGGCTACTTGGTCATACTCTTCCCGAGAGCTCCATGGCACCTGCGCCGCAATAGTGCTTGGTCAGCACAATAGCGTCTACACACTCTATACGGCCAGCTACGTACGATTCGTGGTAGACGCAGTGTCATGGCAGCCAGCGTGTGATGGCAGTGTGGCAGTGTAGAAGGAAGCAGGTTGGTTTTTTCTTCTTGTTGCACTTCTGCACGCACACCTTCAATTCATCGAGCCGACATGCCCAAGCAAGCCAGTGTCGCCAAACGGCCGTCCAATACCAAGGTGTACGACAGGACAAAGCGGTCGCGTGACGAGACGCACCATCGCGAGTGTCGCGACCACGCTTGCACTGGATGCGCGCAGGGCGAGGTGGAGCTTGTGTTTACCGGGGCGGACCGGCCGTCGGCGGCGCAGCTGTACCGTTTCGCGCTCGAGGAACACGTCAAAGCGGGTCAGGAGGAGCAGGTAGTTGCAGTGGTGCATAAGCTGTTTGAGCGGGCACTGGAAGAGTTTGCGCAAGAAGACCTAGTGTTGGCAGCCGCGGAGACCGAGACAGCCTCTGTGACCGATGCCAAGGCGCCAAAGCAGCCGTCAAACGAGCTTGCCGAACATCGGCTGCTGCAAGCCGACTGCCATCTGACGTTTGCGCAGCATATGAAGCTAAAGCAGCAGGCTGTGGCGGCCGTAGAGCTGCTGAAGGCCCTGGCCAATTCGGGCTATGCGCGCGCTTGGATCCATCTTGGTCGGGCACAGCTGCTGCTCTTGGTACGTGTTTTGTAAGGTGGATGAATGTGTGCGGCGTGTTTGGCTGATGGAAATCTATGAACTCGTAGACAATGGCGCTGGAAAAGATAGCTACCGCTGAAGCGCAGGCTGGCGACAGCGATAGTGAAGATGATGATGATGATGAGGAGGACGAGACGGCGCATGCTGAAGAGCTGAACCAGCTTCAGCAAGGTTTGGATGCATTTGATAAGGTGTGCATTTTAGCAGAACCGCGATGGTGCATGTTCATCATCTCACCGTTCTCCACGCTGTGTAGGGTGTGCAACTCACTGCAGCCGACGAGAGACTTGCAGAGCATCTAAAGGCCGATGTGGTCCGCATCATCGCGGCGCTGAACGATCTGATGGGCGTCATGCCTGCTGCTCACTCTTACCGACGTGCGTGCTTCCAGATTTATGCAGCCAGTCGCTATCTCTGTTGCTAACGCGTGTGCCTACCAAATAGGGATAGCACACACTGCAACCAGCTGGGCAGTGCAGCGACTGGGCCGCGTGGAGGATGATGCCTCGGACGCGACGCTACATTTCGAGCGCTGGATGAGTGCCAACAACACGGACCAGCAGCAGGCCGTGGCTACGCTGCTCTACGAACACGCACTGCAGCTTAGCCGTCAGGGCGATGCTAAGATGCCAGAGGCTGCGGTACGTTTGATGAGCGATTTACAGCAGGACTATAATCTAATTTGCTGTGATTCCATGGTAAACAGACACTTGTTGGCAAAGCCATTGGCCGGCTGAATGCCACATCCGAGCAGCTTTCCAACGAGTCCCCAACAGACGCGCTGGCTGCAGCCAAAGTGGACGAGCTGCTAGGCCACGCGTACCTACTTAAGAGCACCGTAGAGCAGGATGAAGACGCTGTGCTGGCCGACTTTGATAGCGCCGTAGAGGCGCTGCTTCGCGCCTATCAGTATGACCCAGGTGGGTTATTGCTAGCACTGGATTGTGTATTGTGCATCTTCTCATTGGCGCGCAACACTGGCCTGCACTAGACAATGAGCCGTTAAAGGAGCAG
The DNA here is from genome assembly GCA_003614735.1 of Thamnocephalis sphaerospora. Classification (NCBI taxonomy): domain Eukaryota; kingdom Fungi; phylum Zoopagomycota; class Zoopagomycetes; order Zoopagales; family Sigmoideomycetaceae; genus Thamnocephalis; species Thamnocephalis sphaerospora. The sequence goes on along the minus strand of KZ992424.1, from coordinate 44,856 downwards.
CTTCTTGCGCTTGGCATTGAACTAAAATCGGAGGATACTGACGAAGAGGACGATGGCTCGTCCTAGTTGGTAGTACGAGGCTGCCACCCTTGCGCCCAAGACAGCCGAATAAACGATGGTCAAACTGTACACAATGCAAGAACAACGGTGTCATTTACTGGGTTGCTTTTGCGAACGCTTCGCCACGGCATATCGTATCCTGCCGACATAACAGGTGATTGGCGACCACGCATACGGGTCGAGCCATTTACTGCGCGCATTGTGCCTGCAGGTAAGCTAGGCGCCAGTGACAGATCAACGGGCAGCCGTTGTGGCCATGTACCTACACTGTTGTGGTCACGCAGATACTGTGCCTTTTCCTCAATCAGACTGGTTGCCTGGCCCGCCGGTATGGTCTCATCGTAGATAAACACCATGAGCACCTGGTTTGTCTTTACGCACACAGCACCGCCTCCTCCCTGTGGTTGCATTAACGGGTGATTCGTCGCGGTTAGCGTGGTACAGATGTTGTCATGCCTGCAACGCAGGATGTGCCTGGCCGGACAAACCAGCTATACGTACGTGCTTGCCGTAGATGCTGTTCGGGTAGAGAAGACGGATCGTCAGGTACTTGACGCCGTTCAGGTGGAAGCCAGTGCCAAAGAGAGCCTGCGACTCCTCCTTGAATGCGTTGGCCAGGGCCTGACCTTCCTCCGCGGACACCTACGCCAACCGCTATGTCAGCGACAGACCAGCGAGAGATGACGCTTCAAGTGCCCATTCAGAGCACGCCCCGCTCTTGCGTGCTGTTGGGTTGGCCGGCTGCACTCACCGTGAATCCCGGAGTGGTGAACCAGGCGTAGCCGGTGTTTGGGTCAGCAATGGCGCCTTGGACGATACCATCCTTGGCCACCATGTCATTGAGAAGGCTATTCCAGTCCGCCATAGTGATAGTGCAATTGACGAGGTAGGTGCGCGTGCAGAAGCGTAGACAGCGAGGGTGAGCGCGAGATGGAAAGTGAGTGGCGTGTATGGCGAGATGAGCGCTGCGTAGGAGAGAGGGCGCCTTCTTTAGCACGCGTCATCTCGTCTATGCGGATAAACTGGCCAGTTTGCCATTGGCGAATGCGGTCACGCGATGTTCATTACATGACACGCTGTCGCCATCCACGCAGCATCAAGCAGACATGCAGCCGCTTGCAGGGTCGCAGTGGACACTAGACACTCGAAACAGGGTGCACACGTAGAAGTTGAAGAACAGTGGTAACAGGACATGTACAACAGGCGAAGGACAACAGACACACTGTAGGACAAAGAATGAGGTAGAGACAAAGCAGCGGCGGCGCAAGAGAACAGGGCGAACAGGCGGAGTCGCGAAACGACAATGGTGGGCAGCAGTGTGTGCAAATGGCAACCACTTGCGCTCTAGGTTGCAGCACGCAGCTGCAGCATTGTCAACGTGCTACCACCATGGCGGTGGCAGCGGTGATGGCCCAGTCACGCGTCGTCTAGGTCGTCGCGGTCGCCGACCGGCTGCCAGCCTAGGCTGCCGACACCGCGTAAACGCATGCGAACCCCGTCAGCGTTGGACTGGCCGACCCGGCCGCTAAGAGGAGCGTGGAGTCCGGTGCTAGCGCCACTGCTGCCTAGCTCGGGCGATGTCTTCAGGGTCGCATCGGATTCTTCTTCGGGCGCAAACAACAGCACCACAGCCACTCCAAGACAGAAAAGGATGCCGGCAAACAGGGCAAAGGTCCAGCCGCCAAGTCGTTCGCGAATGGACAGGAAAAAGACGGCCACAATGAGGTTGCCAATCCAGTTGGCGGCAAGACCAACGCTCTGCGCCAGGCCGGTAAGCTCGGGCGGAAACAGGTCAGCTGCCACCAGGAACGGCACGGGGCCGAGACCAATACCAAACGTGACCACCAAGAGAATGATGAGCGCGGCCGAGAGAATGCCCCAGCCATGTGTGATGGAGAAGGCAAGCAGCAGCGACGAAAGGCTCATGCCAAAGGTCGAGACGACCAGCAGCTTACGCTTGCCAGTGTTGTCGGCAAGACGGGCGGCCAGCAAGGTCACCAGGAGGTTGGCAATCGAGATGTAGACGGTTACCAGTGCGGCCTGCGACGGCATTACAGAGGAGAGAATGGGCGTCGAGTAGTACATGACGGCATTGATACCGGATACCTGCTGACCAAACAGACACAGTAGCACAGCAATGGTCGGACGTAGGTACGGCCGGCGTAGCAAAGTCGACGCGGCGAGGGATGGCATTGGACGTTGGTGCGGATGACGCGGTGTGCGAGGCGTGCGGGGCAAAGGACCGGCTACGGCGACATCCGTGTCCACGTCTGCGTCAGTCGGGGCGTCCGCGCGCCGGCGACGGTGCGGACTGCCACGTCGCGCGGACCGACCAGCCTGACGCCAGTCGCTTTCCTCCTCATGCTCGTCCAGCTGGGGCCGTGTTTCTGGACACCAGGACATCATAAAAGTCTGCGCAATGGCAAGGATACCAGGTACCACAAGAATATAACGCCAGACAAAGGGGCGCGACAGGAATAGGCCCAGCAGCTGCGCAACCAGAATGCCTACAACGGTGCCCAGCTGGTGCATCACGCCAATCATGCCGCGCTGATCTGCAGGCGCGATCTCGGTCAGCCAGAGTGGCACCACGACGCTCACCACCGCTGTGCCAAAGCCACTGAGCCAGCGACCAAAGGCCATGCCGCCCGGACCATCTGACAACGATGTCCAGATGGCTCCTATTGCGAGACAGATCAAGCCCCAGCGTAGCGCCTTTTGGCGGGTCCAGCGGCTTGCCCAGTGTCCAGCGACGAACGAACCGGTCAGACCGCCCAGGGTAAGGGCGGCGGTGACAAACGAGTATTCGGTGTCACTCATGGGTACACAGTGACCTGGCACCCAGCGGATGTAGCTTACAATAGCCCGAGCCGACAGCTCATGCAGCGTCGGTGGAGGCTCAGTGCCCGGCGGGCAGTTTGTGATGGCATCCTTGGGGGTGTTGAGCTCGCCAATGTGATAGCCGCATTGAAAGGAGGCAAGCACGAGCACAAGCGTCGCCAGCTGTACCTGGCGCATGGTTAGCTCGGGCTCCAAGCTCAGCTCTGTTTCGGCAAACGAGAAGGGCGTCCCGGGTGTAGGCGGTACGTCGGCGGCCGTGGCCAGCGTTGAAGGCGTGTGGCGGTTTTGCCACCCAGGCGCACCTCGTCCCTGTGGTGAGCGCGGCGACGGAATGCGTTCATCCTCGCTGCTTGACGGCCAGCCAAGCGAGCGGTCGCCTGAGCGCGGCTTTCGTGTCATTGGAAGCAGCCAATGTTTGGGCGGAGTGGAATGGCCTAAACAGGTGGACGAGAGCGGAAGAGAAGCGTCGAATGAACACTCAAGATTGAAACCACGCCAGTAGTAATCACGGCCAACGGCGGTGCCGGTGTATGGCGTGTCTACGTGGACGCGAGAAGGGCGAGCGGTCCTGCGGTGAGATGATGAGTGGGCGGAATGCGCAATAAATGCGTCAATGGGCTCCGTTCTAATCAACAAAGGCGGTGTGACCGTGGCAGTCTGGAGCCGTGCGGTGGTAAAAGGCTTGGCTAGCGTGCGTCTAGAAAGCGCAATGGAAGCAGAAAGCTGGTGTAAGAGAGGGTAGAGGAGAGTGAGGTGGGCGCAGGCTAAAGTGGGCGGGAACGCGGAGAACAAGAGCGAAAACGAGGTGGAGAGCTTCTTGCGTGCTACGGTCGACGCAGCGCTTCCTTTGGCTGCACACACACAAGTATGGGTGTTACGAGCTGCGAGTCACGGACCACCAAAGTAGGCAACGACAACAGGCAGGCGGAGACCCGCGATTCTAATAATCATGGAGGCGAGCACGCGCGGTCTCACGAGCGGGCGGTCAGTGCAGCTTGCTGGCGACTGCCGAGCCGACAGACCCGCGCAAAAAGAGCCGCGTGGATCTGTTTGACCGAATGCTCATAACACGCTAGCAACCTCATGATGCTGTATGCAAGCAGCCATTTTCACAGTGTCACGTCTTTAGCGGATAGTTGGCGGTGAGCATGCAGCTGCCACTGCAAGAGGCGCTTGCTGACTCCCAGGATGCAGCTCAACTGTGATCTGTGGGCATGAATGCAGGCGAGGCGTGGCCGATCGCTCTATGCGCATTCAATATCAGCTTGCCCGTTCGGTAGAATGATCCAAACCAGCAGCAACAAGGCGACAAAGTAATGCGACGGTCTGCTGCTGTCGGCGGTCCCGGGGACCTTGTGGCTGCTACATGAACGACCGCATTGCCGCTTTGTTGGACAGAGCCCACGCGCATTGATGTTGCTTTGGCTATGCTGGGTATATGCGCACACGTCGTGATCGCACGTTTGCGTCGGCCACACGTGTACGGTACTCCGCGTGTAGCTGGCACGCGACTTGGTAGATACGAAATGCTGGATGCGAGCAAGGCGTACGCATATAGTTGTCTTGTGATGACCATACGCTGTACTGCGAGCAGGAAGCTATTTGCGCTATGCCCGTACTGCTGGTGCTAGCTAGTGGTGCCGGTGCATGACCGTCTAGTTCCGGTGCTACATGTGTAGCTCTGGCGAATTAAGCGCAGCTACAAGCGCGGCCTTGTGAAGCAGCGTGCCCAGCTATGTCGGCAGCGGAGCTCGGTAGAGCCGGCAGAGGGCAGAGAAGGCTACTGTATTGGTGGCGATGTTACGGCCCGGTAGTCCAGCCGGTTATGCGACGACCTTGAGTCTATCGCAGCAGCCACTGCCGTGCATACAAAGCTAGGCCTGAGCACAGATGACCTGGTGGCCAGATGGCCGCGTGGCTCTTTGATGGTACATTCTAGGCATTCAACGACGCTATATGCATCGTGCCCTACCAACGACGTGGTCTGCGTGCCAGCCACCGTGCTATGCTATAGGAACAGCTGGCGCTTGTACTGCGCCAGTAGTGGCCGTGCATTCTTAAACGCTGTCGCTGCGCACCAACCAGTATGGCTGCTCCTTTCTATGGCGAATGTTCCAGTGGGCACATTTCGTTTAGGGCGCTAAACGGCCTCGTGTCTATTTGCTTTATCTTGGTGGCTGGAATGGTGCTAATCTTGTTCAGCTCAAGTGCCCAGCCTTCTACGGTCATATTACATGACGACCAGCGGATATGCATGTCCCTCGAGGCCACGTTCGCACACTGGCTGCAAGTTCATCGCCATTCTAGGAGACTAGATGGTCATGTTATGGCTGTCGCATGAGGTAAACCAACTGGCCGATGGCGTACCTATTGGACAGTGGTATCTACGTGGTAGGAGGGAGGCCAGACCGGCGTTACTTTGTTCCCGTTCTCTTCCCCCGACGCTTCTCATTTGCATACAGCCGCTACCATTTATCGTTTGCCATGAAGAACCGGCCGGTGTTTATGCCGCACCGGTATCTCGGGCAGAACTATCTGTGGCAGCGCGCTGTGCAGCGATGCCGCTACCGACCTTGGATAGACCCGCTCTTTCCGCCTGACGCCACCTCGCTTGGGCCACGATTTGCGCAGCTGCCAGGAATCGTATGGCGACGACCTTGGGTAGGCGGCGGACAACACGCGTGCATGCCTGCTCTCGGTAGCTGATGAGGGCGGCCGAGGCCGTTGCGTGCGCTAGGAAATCACTCGACAAGCACGCCTCTACACCTGCCGCCGGCGCTGTTATCAGACGGGCGTTATTCAAGGGTAGGTTCCAGACTTTGCGCTGTGCGCGTTGTGCAGCGGCTAAATCTGCACGGTCTGTTACACCGCTGGTCCATTCCTTTCTTTGGTGCAGTGCGGTGGGCAACTGCTGGCTGGTGACGACTATCGGACTTGTTGCGCAGCAGCCCGAGCTGATGCGTCGTCTGGTGCCGTTCATCAAACGGCAGGACTGGCGACACAAGAATCACCGCAAGGTGCGGCACTTTCATCCCAGTAAGGAACCAGTGCGCAGGCGGCGGTGCGAACCGAAGGCTCACCCACGCGCAATGGCGTGATCGATCCTGGCGATACACAGGCGTGTACCGATTCCAGTTTTACCGTCTTGGGCGCTGGGTTGAAGTGTTGGTCGATGATCTGCTGCCCTACAACATGCTGACGGGCCAGCTTCTGTTTGCACGCAGCACCGATCCGGACGAATTCTGGGTGTCGCTTGTGGAAAAGGCGTATGCGAAACTGCTTGGCTCTTACAGCGCGCTGGACTCTGGTTCGGCGGCTGATGCAATGCTCGACTTTACGTCTGCCGTTGTGGAGAGCTGGCCAATGATACCGCCCGCACCAGTTACCGAATATGGCTGGCAGACACCGGCTGCATTGCAGCTGCGCGAAGAATGGCAACACGAGGTGGATGGGCGATGGAAACAGATACGCAAGGACATTGATCGCGGCGCGCTGATCAGCTGTGCTATCATACCGGAAGACGCTCAGGCCGGCGGCCACTGGACGGGCCAGACGATGGCAGGCGGCCAGCAAATGATGGATCCGGATGGGCTTATGCCATCGGTAAGTGTGTCTGCCGTCTGCTGCCAAGGAGGTGCGCATAGCGTTATGCAACCGGCGACTGACCGCGCACGCACGCTTGGTCAATCTAGCATTCGTACGGCGTACTGGATGCTGTGGAGGCGGGCACCGTGCCATTTCCGCTCAATCTGTTTCCCGGCAACGCTGGCCGGCCCACTCACCGGTTGCTATTGCTGATGGATCCGTGGGGCGAAGCCAACTGGCGCGGCCGCTGGTCCGTGTACTCGGACGTCGACTGGCACCAGCTACCGTGGTGGCAGTATGTCCGTCTACGTAACCGCGCCAACCGACAGTCGGGCATCTTTTGGATATCGTTTGAGGACTTTTTGGCGCGGTTCAACGTGATCCAAGTGGGTCGTCGCGTCAACACCCGGGTGTTTTCTTTCCGACGTCGCTGGTCTCAGCGTCGCTTCCAAGACTGCTGGAGCGGCGAACGGGGCACGGCCGGTGGTTGTACCAACTTTGATGGCAGCGTACAGGGCAATCCGCAGTACCTGGTGATAGTGGACGACGACGAAACGGAAATGTTGATTTCGCTGCAGCAGGGTAAGCGGCTAAAGGGCCGCGGCAGCGCGTCGGACCGAATCAACGCCGCTACGGCCAACGGAAACACCGAGATGCGCACGGTAACGGCCACGCATCACATCATGCCCGACTATGAAATGCCACCGGGTATGCAGGGCAATTTTGTCATTGGATTCGTGTTGATGCGTGTGGAAGAGAATCGCCGCATTCGGCTGGAGGAGCCGCGCGATGTTGTCGCCTCTGGATCCTATCAAAACTCGCGCGAAGTGACGCTGCGGATTCGCCTCAAGGCCGGACGCTACGTACTGCTACCGACCACGTTTGCGCCGGGCGAAGAAGCCGACTTTCTACTGCGTGTCTTTTCTAGCCCGCCCGCCCGCATGTCCCGTCTGCTTGCTACTGGCATCGAGCCGCCGCTTTGGCGTCGAGCGCTGACACGCGTAACAACCTGCCTTACCTATCCAATCACCGTCACACGGGGCATTGGCCAAGGGTCATTCAAGCCGCAGCCAGTCGGGTATCTGTCGGTGCGCATTGTTCAGGCGGTGTTTCCGAGCGAGTACAAAAGCCAGCGCGCCATCGAAGACTCGGCCGTTGCCGATGATAATAGCGGCAGCAATATCAACGGCTTTGGCGCGACCGACGGCGACGACGACGGCGACGATGGCGACGGCTACGATAGCGACACCTTTTGCGGCTGCCTGCCCTTCTTCAACGGTCCGCCTTTCCGCGCTGCATACCTGATCATAGGCTATGCCGAGGACAGTGGCAGTAGAATTAGACGTGAGCAGCCTTTGCGCACGCGGCCCGCACGCATTATCTGGAAAAAGGGTGGTCTCGCCGTCTGGAATATCGACTATATATTCCCGGTCTTTGATCCGCTGTCTGCCCGCGTGCAGCTGCAGGTGATTGCGGCCATGCGTCTGGCCCGCGACGAGGCTCTCGGCACGGTTGCACTGACGGTGGATCGGTTTGCGACGCCCGACCGTGCCGGCGCCACCTGGGAAATGGTGCTGCCCATTGAGCCCAACGATGCCGCAGCCGCCGATGCAGCCGCCGATGCCTCGTACGGCGATGTGCCGCTGCAGCCGGCTGGCGCATCGCTGGGCACGGCGCGACATATGGTAACGCGCGTTTGCTATCGACCCGTCAACGGTGACGTCTTTTACTGAGCGCGATGCGGTGGATCTTTGTAAGCATTTCCCTTTTCGTTTTGTTGCATCCTATCATGTGCTTATACCCTTTGCATCTATTCACGCACATAACGCTCGCTTGTGTGCTGTCGTCGTTTGTATTATGCACTCTGTGCATGGTGCGCTGTTCTTTTGATATATATAGCGCCATTAAACGAATACACTGTGCCATGGCGCTAGGTCCATAAGAACGATGTGCCATAGCCGCAGCCGATACCGCGGATGGGAGCTGGCTGTACTGCCACAGCATCAACAGCCTTCTCCTGCGGTACGCACACAAGAACAGGCGTATGTACATCCAGTGTGTCTCCAGTGCCACAGTTGCCATGCTCGTTCCAGCCCCATGCGTAGCAGCGTCCGTCGTGTAATAGCGCGAGGGCGTGTTCGGATCCAACGGCGATAGCGCGTGCAGGTGCTGGCAAAGGTACGCGGATCGGATCGGCTGATGCTTGCACATTTCTATCGAGGCGTACGCCTAACTGTCCGCGATCACCGCGTCCCCATGCGTAGACATTGCCGGTACTTGAAAGCACAACCGTATGACTCCAGCCCGCGCCGATTTGCACGATGGTAGGCGTTGCTGTGTCCATCGTGCCGTCCTCTCTGAGCTGATCGATGGTGATCATACCTTGCTGCAGCTCGTTTGCAGCCGTTGGCTGTCCCAACTGGTGCCAGCGATTATCGCCAAAGCATCGGACCGACTGTCGATCCTGAGCTACAAACGCAGTGTGTCTTTGCCCACAGGCTACGGCCACCGCATCGACGCTAGGTATAGGCGATAAAGCATTGATGGATGAGGCGCTGGAGCGCATGTCTCGTTTTCTTGCCTGGACTGCGGAGGAAGCCGGTGCTTCTGCCGGCAACAGTCCCAGCTGGCCGCCCCGATTGCAACCACACGCGTAGGCACGAGCATCAAATGTGACGACACAGGAGCTGCGTAGGCCTGCCGACAACGCCACCGTTTTGGCGGCAGTTATAACGGTATCGGTATCTACCCTGGGCAGGTCCATCGCCTGAGGTGCAGGATCATTGGCAGCGTCTTTCCGGCCGCACTGGCCATGTCCGTTGGCGCCAAGTGACCAGACGATGCCGTTCTCCGTCAATACAAGCGAATGGGTCCATCCGCAGGCAACGCTCGTCACAGCCGCAGGTAGGCTCCAGTGCGCGGGCGTAAAGACTACGCGACACGTATCCTTGCCGCCATCTACTGCTGTTTCCTCTGGGATTCTGCTAGTGCCTAGCTGACCAGCGTCATTGGCTCCTGTTACAAACAGTTGGCCGTCGTCGGCTACCAGCAGCGTGTGGTTACCGCCACCGACCACCTGACGAGGCAAAGCAGAGGTGCTGCCAGCTTGCTCGTCAAAGCGGCAGCGCTGCGGTCGGTGGCAATCGTCGCGGTGGCCGACGCCCAGCTGTCCGTTGCCGTTGGAGCCAAATGCAAAGAGTGGCATGGCGAAAATGGGTTTCGCTGTAGCATGCCTACGTTATACGCGCAGGCGATCAAAATATTGCCCCATGTCGCTCTTTGCTTGTCTTTCTGGCATAACGCCACCGCCGCCAACATTGGCCAACACGTCTCGTCTGCAGCAGCACTGTCTACACTAGCCGCTGGTCATTCGCATGGAATCACTGTCGTCGACTCGCTACGATTCCCTGAGGGAAAATGTGTTTAGCACACTGAAGGAGGCGGAACTTTCCATTCGCGCGCTAGCTGCTTTGGACGGGGTTATCCTTGTCAAGCTGCGCAACATCAGTATTCTTGGAACAGACACCAAGGACAGTCTTACGCTTGCTTGTGAACATCAGGGAAAGCCGCGTGCTCCTGGCTCAAGGACAAAGCGAACAAAATGTCCGTTTCAAGTGCAAGTGCAGGCGCAAGACACTGCGTCGGCATCACCGGATAGCCCGTCTGGCTACCGTGTAACGAGTATGTATACCAAACACAACCATCCGCTTGAAAATCGAGGTGTTCTGGACACTAGGCCTAGAAGTCGCAAACTGTTGCCCCAGGAGATTGCGCGGATTGAGGAGCTTTCGATAGCCAATGTTGCCACCAAGGACATTGTCAAGATTATTCGCGACGAATCAAGCCACTTTGTACATCCACCAGACGTCTACAACGCCGTGTCGCGGATGCGTGCTCGCGAGCAGCGTGGGCTGTCGGACATGGCTGCATTTCTGGCCGAACTTTCCAACGACGACAGCATCTTCAGCTATGTTGCGACGCGGCCAGATGCCGACACCGTTGAAAACAAGTCGCAGCTTTTGCATGGCGTTTTCTGGGCCTATAAGGAAAGTCTGAGGGAGTTTTCCGATGCCTCAGATACCCTTCTTGTGGATATTGTCGAGCAGACTAGCCGAATTGGCATGGTGCTTGTTTCCGTGTGCATGGTGAACGCCGTCGGCCTGACATGCCCGCTCGCCTTTGCGCTAATCCACGAAGCGGCAGTGTCCTACTATACATGGCTACTGGAAAAGCTGCACAAAGTTATGCTTATTACCAATGGACATGCAAAGGTAAGAGACGGAGAGTGGAAGGGTGGGTCGAATCCTATTGATTGCGACCGCCAACTGACTAACTTATGGCACGCGTGCACGCTTAGGTGATGACCTTCATCGTCGATAGCCAAAATGCAGCGTTGAGCGCGGCCATCGAGCTGGTGTTTTCCGACGCAAAGCGCAAATATTGTGAGCAGCGTATGAAAGAAGCGATGCACTGTGCGCTTGAGGCACAGTTTGCAAAGTGCGGAGCATCGGAACGTGAGGAGGTGGATGCATTCATGGAGGCATTTCAGCCGCTGATCCGAAAAGTCACATGCGAGCAACAGGCGGACACCCTTATGCAACAGCTACGCACCACATATCCGAAATCTATGGCTTACGTAGACAAGGAACTGCTTCCGCACAAGCAATGCTGGATGGCATCCTACACACAGCATTACGTTACACTTGGACTGGCTACGCTGAAGCGCACAGTGGACCTTTTCCACTTGCTTATGGATCAGCTTAGTACTGACAAGCGCTTCTTCAGTCTCCTTCGAGTGTGTAAAACCGCACGGAGAGCACCGGTAGATCACGGAGAAGACGTGCGCATGTATGATTTGCCCGCCGAGATATTACCGCTGTTGGCAGAGGCCCGCAATGTATGCACGCCGTATGCTTTCCGCACATATATTGAGGAGCAAGTGGCAGCACTTGGAGATCGCAGCTCATACCGGATCTTGTGTGATGGCGCTACGCAGTTTAGGGTCGTTGTCGATGCCGGTGGCGATGAGCATGAACGGGAAGAATGCGCCGTTGATCTTGGCTCCGCACCCAGCCTCTGTAGTTGCTGCCATCCCGTGCAAACGCGGATGCCGTGTCGCCATATCATGGCCGTCTATTTCTACCATCTCTCGCAGGCGCTGCCTCCCCGTGAAATCGATCAGCGTTGGCATATTCTGAATGAGCACTCGCTCTCACCGGCAGAGGTGTTCAAGAAAACACCCGAGCTGGCTCCGGTGGCAGTGCGACTTATGGCGCTAGACGCCACGCGACGGCGACAAGCCTTGGCGGAGATCGAGCGCGTGCTGCACACCATTGAAACGTCATCGCAAGGTGCATCGCCGCCATCTCTGGTGTCGGATGTGCTGGAGACTATGGATGACATACCGACTGCTGATGCCATTTTGGAGACACCGCCCAAGAAACGACCCCGTGGTCGGCCGCGCAAGCATTAGCGCAAGTGTACGTGTGATAAAGCTCATTCCCGTGTATCTCTCAGTGTATGCTATAATGCATTTCTGAACCTTAAAACAAATGCCGTCGTTGGCGATGGTGGGTGGGAAAGCGATGTTGGCTTTATTTGAAAATGGAGAACGCCGTCGTGGCGGAAAACCTAGTTTTCAATACCAATGGCAATCAGCTTTTTGTTCATGTACTCCTCCACACCGTACTTTGAGCCTTCGACGCCAATGCCGGATTCCTTTACGCCGTTCATCGGTGTTGCTGCATCCAATGCCATGCCGCCGTTGACATTGACCGCACCAGCTTCGATGGCTTCCGACATACGGAAAATCCGATTGACGTTGTTCGTATACAGGTAGGCAGCCAGACCAGCGTTGGTGTTGTTGGCTAGTGCGATAGCTTCCTCTTCGGTGCTAAAGACGTTTATAGCCAGGAGCGGTCCAAATGTTTCCTCCCTGTTGACCAGTGCGTCCGCAGAAATCTCGGATATCACCGTGGGAAAAAGGAAGAAGCCGTCGGCGTAGGATGGGTCATCCACCTCCTTCTGGCGACCGTCCAGCAACACTCGTCCGCCTCGCTTCACAGCGTCTTCGATTTGGCCAAGCACCTTGCGACGTGCGTGCTCGCTAATCATCGGGCCAATCTGCACCTCGTCATCAAACCCGTTGCCCATACGCAGGCACTTTAAACGATGGACTAGAAACTGAGAGAATTTCTCATGAATGCCAGACTGCACGTAGATACGGTTGGGTGCAACGCACACTTGGCCAGCATTGTGTAGCTTGTTTCCGATCAGACCTGTGCAACAGCGAGCAAACAACAGCGCAGTGAGCTCGTGTTTACCCTGCGCCACCACGCTAGGTGCTAACCTTCTACTGCCGCCTCAATGTCAGCATCGTCTAAGGGAGACAGAAAAGCAGCCCGCCAAAGGATTAGCTACGAGCCAGCCGCAAGTACACATCAAGCAATAGGCGCTCCTACCAAATACGATGAACGGTGCATTGCCGCCAAGTTCAAGTAGGACGCGCTTGACACCCGTTGCACACTGCTGCATGATATGCTTGCCGGTGTTGATTGATCCGGTAAAGGCTATCTTGCGGACGAGGCTGTTGGTGCACAGCTCCTGGCCAACTTCCTTAATGTGCTTGCTTGTGGTGATAACGTTGATGACGCCTTTGGGCACACCGGCGCGAATAGCCAGCTCGGCCAAAGCAAGTGCGGTGTACGGAGTCTCCGGTGCTGGCTTAATCACCACCGTGCATCCTATGTACAGTGTCAATTACCGCTGTTGCCGGGCTCAAACGACAAAGCTCAGCTTACCTGCTGCCAACGCCGCGCTAACCTTGCACACCACTAAAACGAGCGGAAAGTCTAAGAGGACACAGCGGTGAACGTGCTACCCTTGCAAAATATGCGTCTTGGTGTATACGTACTCCACGGAGTGATGACGCCGCATACGCCTACTGGCTGCCTGATTACCATGTAGCGCTGTTCGGGGCTCGATGCTTGGATCACGTCGCCGTAGATGCGCTTGGCTTCTTCAGCAAACCAGTCGCCAAAGCTTTGCGCATACTCCACTTCGCCGATTGCCTACAGGTGCATACGTTAGCTGACAGGTAATTGGCATGTTGCTACCGCTGTTGCTACACCACAGATATCATTCAGTACCTCTTGGAATAGCTAGTCGAGCATCTGCGTTAGCGGATAAAGTATAATAACATGTGCACTCGTCGTTTACCTTTCCACTCTCCAGCGTGTTGATGGTTGCCAGATCTTCTTTATGCTCGGCGAGCAGCTTGGAAAGTTTGCTCAAAACACTGTTGCGTTGCTGACAACGAGTGTATTAGCAGTTGCGTAAGCAAGCGTTTTGATTAGCGCAAATGGTACTTGGCGCGACGGTGTTGCTCGCATGTCTAACCACTGTCGTTGCCTTCCGCCACGTTCCAAACGCTTGATGTGCCGCAGCAATGGCCCTGCGAGTATCCTCGGCGTCCATGTCTGGTACAGTGCCGATTTCCTTGCTGGTTGAAGGGTCTGGTTGATGGCGTCAGATACGGCTTGCTGGTGAACATCACAGCAAGCCAACGCTTACCAATCACCGAGAACTTGGCATTATCGCTCGCTTCCGTCCATGCGCCGTCGATAAACGCTTGGGTGTGAAGCAGCTCCCTGTCATTGAGCTATAGGGGTGTATGGGTGGATGTGAGTTGGCTGCATGCAGCAACAGGTCCGTCGATGCTTACCCGGTTAAAGCGTGAGTCAGACATGACTGAAATGGCAATTCTGCACTTGTGGTGGATGCTTGATGTGCCTACTGCGTGTAGGTTATAAAGGAAAGAAAAGTAGGTGCGGGCCTGCGACAAAAGCAAAGTATGTATGGCGTATACTTATAATGCAGTCGACGCAGGGTTCGGTAATTTCGCGTCTACAACGCGTCAGCAGTGAAAGTGGGACACGCATACGGCGCTTGCGTAGGCGACAGTAACAGCCTATGTTCATGACGCAAGCAGTATACACGTCATCGGTGCGCTCTAGACTGGCACATGACTTTAATGGCATATCTTCGCCTTATGGGTGCGCGCTAACATGCAAGCTGGTCACGGTAGAGGGGTGTTCAAACTGCTTGACAATATGGCTCATGCAAGCAAATAAAACCGCAATGTTGCAAAGCCACAAGGCCAAAGCTATATTCTGCACAGTGTGGTATGCTTAAAACACAAGTGGTGGCGGGTCATCTGCAGGCTGTCCTAAAAAGTCCAGCAGGATGAGCGTGTCTACTTGGCAAGTGCGCAAGAGAATACGGTTGGCATCAACTGCAAGTACTGCATCGTGTGAACATCCGGGAAGACCAAAACGCTCCCAAGGGCGACTGCCATCTCGCACGTCAATCAAGTGTATGGCGCGAATAGAGCCGTCAAATACCAGGCAGTAAGGTCCCAGGGCATGGTAGAGCAGACAATGGTAGCCGGCAGTGGCCTGAAATAGATCACGCCCTTCGGCCAGAGTGAGTAGCAGCACGGACGAGGGTTCCAGCACCGCCACCAGTCGATCGTATTCCGGCAGTGGCAGTAGCTGCGTGACCATAAGCTGCTCAAAACGGCGCTGCCACAGTAGCCGCGGCTGCTGTTCACTCGACAGCGGCACGTCCGCCTCATAGACGCCCAGGCCAATATCTTCATCAGCCAGGTTGGCGCCATTGCGAGCACGCTGTTGTTGGTCAAGGCTGGTACATGGCAGGTCAATACAGCTTATTACACTCTCCATTACGCCGTCTTGATGTCGACTGCCCCATGCCCACACAAATGCCAGCCGGCCGTCGTGCAAGACAGCCTCCATGCCCCAGAGATTGTATGTGTTGGGAAGGCGCACCGATGCCTCGTACGTTGGCGTTTGCTGCGCTGGACTGGTCAAATCCCACAGCTGCCATCGAAAGCCACTGCGCGGCTCAGGCGGCACATCAGCCTCAGCATCTGTAGGTGCAGATGTAGCGCCCATATTGCTGGCGCTTACGGTCTCTGCGGATTGCTCTGCCGCCTGCCCTGCTCCTTCTTCATGGGGTGCACTCATTACCGACGCGTGCTCTTCGTGGGCAGCATTGGTGTAGTAAAAGGTAAGCATCCACTGGCGGTCCGGTTCGCTGATGGCAAACCCGTTCACCGGAGGTACAGGCAGATGCCAGGTTTTCACGGATCGGTCTCCTAGCTCGCGTAGCACCAGCTCTTTGCGCCGCGCTCCACCGCCTGCCGCAAGCGCCTGGCTTTCTGCCTCTATCAGTGTGATCAGAAGACGATTGCACAAAAAGACACGATCTGTATGCCAGCCGCATCGCGTCAGTCGGTGGATCAGTCGCCAGTTAAAGCAGTCCCAAACACAGTATTCGTACAAGCCAGCCAGCTCGCGTGCCACCAGGTAGCGCGTACCGGCCACCACCTCAAGAAACCCGGTGTCAGAGTCGGGTGGCCGCAGGTGGCGTACGCGGCCATTACGGGTGATTATCGCAATTCGTCCCGAACAGCAGGCAACAGCCGGCCGACCCACTGCCATAGTGGCACGAGCGATAGATATTCCGTGCGAGTGCGAGGTGGACATCGTCTGCGATGCTCGGCGTCGTACGACACGTAGCGGAAATGACGCTCGACGGCGCAGCGAGTGTCGCTGCTGTGCTGTCCCTGTTAGGGTCCGCCGACGCCGACGCCGTGTCTGCCCAGCTTCCGTCGCAGCTGCCGAGATGTTGTCGGCAGTGGATGTGGCAATGGTCTGCACAGCATCGTTATTCGCATGTGCGGCGTCGTTGTCGTCGCCACTACCGTCTGCAGGACTGCCTTCGCGTCCATTGCCAGTATCATCTTCGTCGGTCGTATTCTCTTCCAAATTGTCGTCAACATCGTAGTCGTGGCCCAGAGCAAACTCCCGCTGACTCCACTCTGCTCGGCGCCAGCGACGCTCAAGCATCATCCGATTGCCAAGTATGCTGTACCAGCGGGACACCCTTGGTACACGGCCATTTTGCGCGCCGATTGCGGAAGCGGTCTTGCATCCACCCTGACCTGATGCGTGACCGTCATTTCCATCATCGTCACTTACGACAGTGCTGCCTAGACAGCCCATTGCCACGGCGGCACTGCGGCTACGTCGCTGTTGCTGTGGTTCCAGCTGAGAACGCCCACTAGGTCTGCCAGTGCTAACGCTGCGACCGTGCTGCCCCTCGCTTCGTGCGTGAACGCGTGGTAGGTGTGTGCGCACCAGTCTTAGTCCTCTGGGCTGTCTGAGCCGCTCGCTAGCGACGCGCCCGCCGCTGTGGCCACCACCCTTGGCCTCCAGGAGACATAGCAGTGCCGTTTCTCGACGCCACGTTGGCGCTACGGCGCGATACTGTGCCCGCCACAGCGGACCGTCGGCTAGTATTTGTACCCGACGCTTTCTGTTTACGGCAGCCGCAAAGCGCACGAGACTGCGCGCGTCTAGAAAGCGACACAGCGCCAGCACCACTTCATCTGGCAGCACGTCAAATGAGGAGCCCGACATTGGTAATGGCCACGCAAACGGTTGAGACTAGTGCAATGATGTACTTGTTTCGTTAAGCAGCGTCGACGGCAAGCAGGGCGGGTGTGGTGCGTGGGCTCAAGCGTGATTGGGGCGTTATTAATGCCGTTTGAGTGCCTCAAGTCGGGCCGCCAGATCCACCAGCGTAGGCAGACCATCCGCTTCAGCATCGGGCTTGGAGGCGACACCGACAGTCGAGGCCGCCGACGAAGCCGTTGCGCTGCTAGCCGGCTGCGTACTTTGCTTTTTGACCTCCTACGGTGCAATCATGCATCAGACACCGTGGCTAGGCTGGACTATCGCATGCCATTTACCTTTTCGCGTGCTGCGCACTTTACACACTCGTGCTTGTCCGTGCTCTGCTCACTGACTCGATGTCCGCCACCGGCGCCGCGCTATACTATGCAGTGTTGAGCATGCTACACGTATACGTCTCTCTAGCCGACCATGTAGCCATCTACGGCTCAACCCACCTCATCGTCTTCGCTGCCAAGTTCATCCAGGTCATCGCTACCCTCGGCATCTGGGGGGCTCCAGGAAACCCTGTAGCTGAGCGCAATCTCCTCCAGATAACGGTTCACTAGGTAATCTTCGGGCGTGTTTACGCGAAGTCGTTCCACCAGCTGGCGGCATGGTCAGTTCTCGTTGTCCTGCGCTTTCCGCTCAGCATCCCCTACCCGTTCGTTCACGTTGTGATCGCGATTCTCCATGGCTGCTGTGACGTAGTCTCGACCAAAACATGGCGTGAGCAGATCACGCAGAACCAGCAGCTCCTTGATGCCGTCTACGCGGCCAGCAGCGTAGAGTACTGCCAACACTGCCTCCTCCACACCTGGATCGCATGTCTTGCCCGGACTTGCAGGACGCGGCGTCAGCGGTGGGCGTGGGGTTCGTCCGCCAGACATGCCGCGTTGCGGCACATACTTGATGGTCTCTAAAAGACCAAAGCGCACTAGCAGTAGTTCGCAGTAAAGCTCCACCTGCTCCAGCGCCTCAACACTGTAGTCCTCGCGAATAATATGCTCTGTCTAGGCGCAGGCGCACGGATGAGTAGCCGTGTCAGCCGTCTTGGTAGGACTTGCGCCCAACCATGCATGCTTACTCGAATGCGCGCACTCTCGTCCTTTTGCTGGCGAAGAAGTTCAGCAACCTCGTGGCGCAGCTGCTGGTTGATGGCTGTCTTCTTTGCCTGCAGCAGTTTGAGCCGGTTCACCGCCAGCTTTAGCTGAACTTTGGTACGAGTTGGATTGAATGGGACCATAGTGGTGTGCAGGGAGGGAAAGGAAGAAGGTGAGGACTTTGCCAGCCAGTCAGCGATAGGACGCGCATTGCCGTGGTACTGCGGACCGTGAAGCAAGCACCGATGCGCCATCGGGCTGTACTGCGACACGTTCTCTTCTCAGCTGCAAATGATCACTCGTACTATGCACCGGCTATTTGCGTGGATATGACCTAAGCCGGCGGAAAAGTGGGCCAGGGCCGCAACAGTTGCCGCGCTTGCGGCTCATGACGTAGCAGTGTTTGGCGAATGCGCTTGCCTGTTCCACCCAAGGCACCACGCAGACCAGGTACATAAATATTTTGACTTGGCTGTGGCAGCGATTGCAGTTGCATGTGCTGACGCCGGGCTGCGCTAGTGACCGGCAACGATGGCCGTTCAGTGTACATCATTGAGGGGGAACATACGCTAGGGAAATATCGGACCGTGTTGCCTCCGCCATGTACCACATTGAAAGCGGTCAAAATTCTTGCTGTTCGTACACGGTAGCCTTCGCAAGCGACGAGTGATTAACAGGAGGGACTACGCTGTCGCTTAAGCCATCACTGTTTACGGCGCGAGTGTGCCTACCTGGTCGCAGAAATACGCCATACTCCTGGCGGAGACGACGACGCTCAGCGAAACCTTTGTGCGAGAGTGCCGCTTGTGCAGCCCAGGGCGCAATATGTCTGATTATTCATACGGTTTGGCGGTGCTGAAAGGTGGCGCGGGCCACTCCCACTGCCTCGATATGTCTAACGACTAAATCCACGCGACATTTCGATGGCGACAGTTGTTTCACGCGAGACGACATGTCGGTCGGTCGGTCGGTTACGTAGTTGCTGCGTCGCCGATGACGGCCGTGCTAGCGGCAATGTACGCATCCGCAGTATGCTTGAGCGACTTTGGGTTTGTCACGGCATTTCTCCACACTGTACCACATGTCGGCGAGGCAAGTTGCCGAAGCACGATGACGTGCGTCCTAATGCACGGTTTCGCGGCTGTGGAAGGTGCCGGTTAGTAATCCACGATAGCATCGTTGATAAGCGTGTCTGCGCTCGGTATGCATCCGAAAACCGTACAGCGAATGAGCCGTCTTGGTCTGGAGCGTGTGGCCTAATTGCAGCACCAAACAGAATTAGTGTGATGACGTGTTCGCTGGCACCATAAATACCACACGAGTGTTCATGTCACGCCCCAGACGATCACGCCTACCCTCGCTTCTTAGCTACTACAGCCACTTTGCCAACACCTGTCCTGCAAATAGCACCATGGTACGGGAAACAGCCGGTGGCAAGCTAGATGGCGACATGCTGACCTTGCCACAGACCATCCAAGTAGGAGATACGCTGCCGAGCATCACGCTCAAGTACTCGCTGCCCAACAAGCACGACGAGAATGCGTGTGCCATTCCGCAGACGCTCAACACCACCGAGTGTAAGCGATGACAGTCAAATACGCTGCTAAATTATGCAACTAATAGTGCATGTGGCGATTTTGTCTACAGTCTTCAAGGGAAAAAAGGCGGTCATCTTTGCCGTGCCAGGTGCATTCACGCCCACTTGCAGCTCCAACCACTTGCCGTCGTTTATCGAGCACTATTCCGATCTGAAGGAAAAGGGTGTCGACATTATCGCCTGTCTTGCTACCAAGTAAGCGATTGAATGTGCGCAGCATTGCAGAGACTCGACACTTATCGCTGCACGATTGCCGGCGTTGCTTGCATCTCAATCACACAACTTCCAGTGATGCCTTGTAAGTGTGCTTACTGCCATGCTGCTGGATAATTGCTAACTCGCTCTATCGCACTCCTGTATGCACACTAGTGTGATGTATGCCTGGGGCAAGGATCAAGGTGTCGGCGACCAGATTGTACGTCAAGTGCACATTACGCTAGATGCGCTACCGAACATGGCAGCTAACCATGTGCATTGCTCATCTGCTTTTTAGCTTATGCTGAGCGACGGCAACGGCGAGTTTTGCGATGCACTCGGTCTCACCCAGGGTAGGTCGAGAACGGTTTGCTATGCATGCTAAGCTGCCTTTGCTCACGTGCTCGAGTGCAGACCTGACCAAGGCTGTCATGGGAGCCAAGCGCGCTCAGCGCTTTGCGTTGCTTGTCGATGACCTGCGCGTCGCCTATGTTGGCGTGGAGACTGGCCCCGGTGTGGGCCCAAGTGGCCCGGAAGCTGTCCTGTCCCATCTTTGAGTCTACGCGTACCTTTCAATGCGAGTAAACAGCGGCTGTGCTTTCTGATTACATGGCTCAGTGATAGGAATACCCTGAGTTTGGTTGTACCGCTTGTATTTTGAAAAAGGATGACATCGAGTAGAACAACAAGGACGAACAGAAATAGTGGACATTGGCGTTGCTCAAGACCACACTAGCATGCGACCGCTGCCGTTACCACCTACAACGGCGTGCCGGCTTGGGTGGTAGGCAGTCACAGCTGGTACAGCAGTGACAATGTCTGGTGCGGTAAGAGTCCAAAGCAGCTCTCCCGTCACACCGGAAAACAGATCTACTGTGCGGCGCATATTACCAATAACAAAAGTAGGATGCTGTAGCGGCCGGGCCCAGTTTGCACGCAGCATGGTCAGCCAGCTGGCAAAACGCACGGCAATGCTGCTGTTAGTAGGGCATTGTTAGGTGTAATACGCTCGTATCCACTTACCGGCCCGTCTGACAGTTGTGGTGAATGCCAAGCGGTTCATTGAGAGATAGAGGTGCCAAAGTCTTGGTATCAGCAGCATCAAAGCTTGGAGAAAAAATGCGCAGCGTGTCATCGTAACTTGTCGAGACCAAGTGATCGCCACTGGGCGACCAATAGGCGGATGTGACGCTTTTGCCATGGGCAAACTCAGCCAGCAGTGGACCATCGCTTGTGACGGATGGTACTTCATCGGCTACTGCGCTAAGCTTGCGTGCATCCCAGATACGCAGCACGCGATCCAGCGACGCTGTGGCCAGAAGATGGTGGCGTCCAGCACCAGGGTTAATGCTCAAACAGCCAATCTTCTTTTGCAGAAGCGGATAAAGCACCATGCCTTCGTTGATGGGTACGCGCAAATCGCGCCGCCCAACATCGCCGTCATTGGTGCTAAACCAAAGCAGGTCCGGGCGCCCTGGATCCAAGTCAAGACTGCCAATGAGCATATCGCGAGGCGCATACGGATTATCGGCTGTACGAGTGTAAGCATACGCCTCCATAAAGTGCTGTGATGCTAGATCCAGATACCGCACCGTGCCATCGTAGCTGCTGGTGAACAAACGTGAGCCATCTGGTGTGTAGCGCATTGCGGCAATGGTGCCAGCATGCGGACGGTAGGTGTAGACCGGGTCCGGCCTATCTTCCAGTTCCTCGGACGCCAGGTCGCCGTCATCGGCAACTTGCGCCTTTATCGTCTTTATCTCGACCACAACATGTCTGTTTGACCGGCGCGGCACCTTGTTCTCCTTATCCTCGTCGTCGTTCTCCAGCTTGACCTTGACCTCATCTGCCTCCATCTCCGCTTCATCTTCCTCCTGCTTTGTGGTTGGAACACTGCTGTCTTCCACGCCATACTCTGCCAGGGTGGCCCTAACATCCCAGAAGCCAAGGGTACCATTCTTGTCACCAGCAGCCACCAGCAATTTGTCGCTTGGGTGGAAAGCAGTACAGTAGATGCGTTCTGGCGTCACTTTAACTGTGCCCTCTTCAGCGTGCTGCACCGCAAGACGACTGAAAATGTCGCGTAGCGCGTCTACCTCGTGCAGCGCATCGGCGGCTACCTCTCGTTTTGGACCCAAGTCGGCGGCAGCAATGCTTTCCAGCAGCTTTGCAAAGCGACGCTGTCCGCCGCTGCCAGACTCGGCTGCCGTCTGCGCAAGGGCCACATCGCCTTCGATGCGCTCGCGCAAGTGAGCATGTTCACGTCGCAGATTGGCGCCCGACTGAGTCAAGGCAAGGTCTGCGGCGCCGGACGCTATCGTAGGCGCCAGCGACAGGTCTGCCTTTTCGCCACGCAAGCGAGCCGACTTTCGACGTGACGCTGGTTCCTGTTCAACTTTGCTCGCCCTTTTCTTGCGCACTGGCGACGTGTTTTTGCGTGCAACCGTGAGCTTACGTTTAGGAGGCGGCGCGGCACTTGCAAATGTCGGCAAGTTGAGCGCTGCTAGCACGGCCTCATTCCGGCGGATATTCTCCAGCCGCTTTAGCTCGTATTCACTTAGTTCGTTCATGCTGCAGCTGGGCCAGGAACGGTGGCGGCGTGGGTTGGAAAAGGAAGAGCAATTTGAGCAAAGAAACGCGTGAGTAGCGCGGTTTTTTATCGGACCGACGTGGTGGCTGCCCTCACTTCAGTCAGCCGCTTCTAGTCAACACACGCACGCCTACGCACGCCCTCACATATACACCTGCCACCATAGCAACAACGTGCAACGCAGCCGCCGCCATCATGTCATTGCAGTGTAGCAGCCGCAAGAGTCTGCGGTATGGTGCATGCAGACGGCTGCTGGGCATGCTCGGTGCTCTCTTGCTGCTTGGTGCCAATGCGACAGCCAAGAAAGCCAAGACGGTGGGCGATATGCTCTACCAGGACGACCTGGGCCTAGGCGCGTTGGGTGGCCAGCCTGTAGCTTTCGCCGACTTCAACTCGGACAAATTGTGAGTTGCTAGGAACAGAGCACGCCAAGATGTGCGATGGCGTGCTAATGGCGCGGACGACTGCGACTGGGCAGCACCGGCATGCTGGTCCTTTCAGGAGACCAGCGCTCACTGTCGGTGCATCTATGGAAGCCAGGTAGGCAAAGTCGATCGCCACCTTTTGTCGCTCCGCTTATCATCGGTTCGCGTAGCGGAGGACCGGTTTGTCGCGTCGACTGCCACCCTTACCATTTCGTCCGATGCGCCAAACCCGCTGATCATTGAGAATGTGGTTCCGGGCGATTTCAACTACGATGGCACGCTGGATGTGCTGGTGATGGGCCGCGAGGCGCCTCAGCCGAATAATGCCGAAGGCGAGCTGCGTATGCGTATCTACCTGGGCGACGGCCAAGACGGTTTCCGTAAGTACATCAAAGGAGACTACTTGCTGCGTAGAGACGTATGTTAACGGACTTGTCGCCAGTCTCATCGTACGTACAAGTACCATCCTCAACAGCAGCACAGCCAATTTTATTCGACTTTGTCGGTGATATGCGTGTTCACATGCTTGGTTATCCATTTGACAAGCCCCAACAGTTGTCGGTGTGGAAGAATAAGGCGCCGTCTCCTGGCGAGAACATCACCGAGCTGTTTGATGTGTACGTAAGCGTGTACGGCAAACATCACCGCCATCAAAACGCTCACAGCTGTATATCTTGTTTGCGTCGTTGCTACGGCTGCTACGGCTGCTACGGCTGCTACGACTGCTGCTGCTGCTGCCAGCTTACCAATGCCGGCGGCAGACCAGTTTTGCAAGATATCGCATCCGCACTCTAATGCCTTCGTCGATCTAAATGGCGACTGCCTTGCTGGTAATGAAGCGTTTGTACGAGCACTTTTGGCAGACAAATCGCTAATCATCGCTGTGCCGGCCACTGCGTAGATCTTTTCCTTACCTGTCAAGAGCAACCGAATGGCCCGCTTACCTATCAGATTTGGACAAACGCCAAGCAGGACGGCTTTAAGCTAGCGCGCCATGGCCGCCTGCCTGATGGCGCTGGCGCAGTCTCATTTGCAGATGTTGGTATGTGTCGGCGCGTAGCATCATACGCAGACTGTGTATTGCCTGCTAACGCTGCTGCGATACTTGTACTCGTTTCTAGACGGCAACGGCAGTATGGACATGGTGGTACCTGCATGCGTGAAAGCAGAGTGCACACTGCATATTCTCTACAATCACCAACAGCGGCTGTGCGGCTTTAATCACAAGGCCGATGAAAACTGCCGACCACTAGACAACCTTTGTCAGGCCGACCCAGAGTTTCGCTTTGACGATCCAACCGACGAGAAGAGCACTGCGGTAGGACGCATTCTGTTTGGAAAATGGGCGCTTTTGCTTACTGCGTGCTATACAGGGACATACGACACTCCACATTGGCAAAATGCTCAACGGAGCACGGCTGTTGCTGCGTGACGATGAATTCCAGGGCGACTTGCCGGTTGCCGTTCGCACAGGTAGTGGCTTGGGAAGGATGCTTGGTAAAGTCGTGTGGAAAGCTAATAATACGCGTTCGGAATGTGCAGGCGATCTAAACCAGGACGGATACCCAGATTTGCTACTTATCACGGAGAATAATGGGCAGACACACGTGCGACTTTTATCTTCTGCCCCGTGTACGGAAGACATAAGCACCAAGGATCAAATGGAAGCAGGCAGGCGAGCGTTCCGGGTACTAGAGCAAGGTGCCGACGCGCTCAACCAGCTGGTCAACGTGCGCTCAGCAGCGTTCTTCGACTTTGAGGAAGATGTACGTTTTGGCCGGATGCGTGCACACCCACCGTCACTTGCACGACTGACGCTCTCGAGCCATACAGGGCACGCTAGACATTCTTTCTCTATCCAAGCAGCCTGGAGGCAGCCGTGCCGGAAAAGCAGCACGCGTCGTCGTACCCGTGCAAAACAACTACTTCAACGACGCCTTCTTCCTCAAAACCCTGGTGCTCAATGGCGTTTGCCCTGGTCGCTGCTCAACCGAGGCAGGCTATGCGCGCCAGCGACCCTACGGCGTCAGCTACTACGGCGCCTCCTTCAAGTACACAGTCATCGACCGCCGAGGACGCAAGCACGCCAAAGAGGTTGCGCAGCTGTCCCAATCTGCCTATGTTCCATTGCAGATGCCGTATTGCTTGTTTGGCCTGGGCCGCACCAACAACTACGTGGAAGAGCTGTTTATTGGCGTGACACGGCATCAGGCAAGTGGCTGGCAGGCACGCGTATGGCCTGCGCTTTGTAGATGGCTTATACGATGACATTTGCACGTACAACTGGACAATACATAGGAAAAGCACTACCGCGCTTGGGCCGGTGTTATTCCAAACTCACAGCTGGTGGTTGTACCCTACCAAGCGGCCGATGTGCACGCACCAGACGGGTAGGCAAGCGTGTGCCAGCGCAGTTGTCGACGCAAGCTGACCACCGCTGCACATTGCTATCGCGCATCTAGATGGACGCGCGAGCTGTTTGTCAATCCAAGTGCCTATGTACCAAGCGTGCTGCTTACACTTATCGGTGCTAGCATCATTCTGGCGATCATCGTCATGCTTTTGGACTGGCGCGAAAAGGTTGGCACATTATGACGCGGTACGCTTGCTGCCAATTTGCTCACGCCGCCGCTTGCTCCCTTAGCGTGAAGATCAGCGGGAAAAACGCAGTATCTCCCATGTTCTCAACTTTGACGCGCTTTAGCGGGTACAGCGGCGATTTTCATGGCCCCTGTATCTCCGGCCGTGTCTTGCTCTCGGCGAAGCAGCGGGCCAAGGTCATTCACATAAACGTACATTAAAGCACTATCGCTTAAAACATATCCATCATGCTGCCATCACCAGTAAGCAGCTCGAGCGTGTCCATGTCTGGTACCGCGCCTGCATCCACTAGACGCTGTACAGCAGCCCAGTGTTTGCCTTGTACCGCACCCTGTAGAGACTCGGAGCATGGACGTACGCCGTGGTCCAGCAGTAGCTCAAGGATTTCCATATTACCCACCGTCGCACAGTGCACAAGCGCTAGCTCGGCAGGCGTGCCAGGCTGATCCTGCGCTGCTAGCCCGTCCGTCATCGATGTGCTGGCACGCACTCGCTTGCTGTCATTCGTCGACTGGCGAGCAGAAGCCTGCAGCAGCGTACCGTGCCGATCTCGATCCAGTAAGAGTGCAACGACACGCGCCCAGCCACGTTTAGCAGCCAACGCTACGGCAAAACTGGCGCTCTTCATGTAGCCGCCGCGATCCAGGTATAGTCCTATGCGTGTCAGAGCACGGTGTTCTGCCAAAGGACTGGCACGCATAAACATGCCATGCGGCAGGCTAGCGCCGGCCAGCGATACATGCAGCAGCGACTTGGACGCTCCTTCCCAGTTTTCTGCCCGACTTGGAGAACGTGCGCGCTTGTTTCCAGTTACCAGTGTATGCGACGATGACGGTGGTAGCGGTACAGCAGTCGACTGCGCTGTAGGTAGCTCATGCCCGCCATAGCCATCCTCCATCACCACCACAAGCCGTCGTCGCTGTCGTAACGTCCGTGTCAGCAAGCGGTCCAGCACCGAAAGCACCGCTGTATCAAAGAATCGATAGCGCAGCCCGCGCTGGGCAGCGCGCTCCACACATCCGTCTGCACGCATGAGCAGATAGCGTGCCTTGAAGACCGGGTCGGCCGCTATTTCGCACACACGGCGACACACGCACGTGAACGGTGCCGGGTCTCGCATCTGCAGAAGCAGCCGGAAGAGCACCTCGGCCGGCAGTAGGGCCAATCGGCTGTGCTGCTGCCGACTGCTGCGGCTGTCTTTTGGCGTGACAGCCTGTTTGCTTTCCCCATGTCGTGCATGTCGGCGTGAATTGGACTTCATGTTTGTCGTGTACGCTGGCAATCACCCAAGCGCAGAGCAGGGCCAAGAAGAGGAAAAAGTCTAGAGAAGGATGCCAGCCACTGCAGTGTGCAGAGGCAGAGGCAGGAAATGGGCGGTGGGTGGCGGACTAAATGGAAAAAACAGCGCGCGCCAAAGCGAAAAGACAATCGCCATTAAAGCGTGACCATTAGGCGTCAAAGAGGCCATTCACAGTGTATTAATGATGCTGATGCTGATGACAGCACAGTCCGCTCTGCGCTCTACTCTGGCTGATCAGGAATCACTTCGTTGAGGAATCGCAGCAGATCGCCAATCTCCTGAGGGCAAGTGGCGTGGCCCATGCCACCATATGCCTTGAATGTGACTGGGTAGCCTGCCTTCTGCAGCGTCTGCGCTGAGAGCGTTGAAAACTTGTAGGCAACCACCTGGTGGACACACACACGCATATAGAGTAAAAGCAACATGTAAGCTGCATACATACACACCGACACTGACAGAGCACAGCAGCAGACCCGCAATGCCACTCACCTCATCAGCATCGCCATGCGCCATAAGTAGAGGCGTCTTCTTATTCGCCTCCGATGCCATCTGCCACGCGCATACATGCATGAGCGAGTTGGTCAGAGTGTCCCGGTCACCGGCATGCTGTGAACTTACCGCAAAGATTTTGGTACGCAGCGGAAGATAGCCGCTTAGATTGACAATACCGGCCAGCTTGTGCTCCGAGGACAAACCGCAGAGTAGCGACATGGCGCCACCTATCGATGCAATCGTGGAACGGCATGAGTGTACTGTTATGCCACCGCGCGCTCGCCACCACTGATTCTACGCAGACCTTGTGAGAAGCCGCCCACGACAATCCGATTGGACGGGATACCAGCGTGCACCTCATCGCGGATCATATGCGAAACTGGACGTAACAGTAAGAAATGCGGTTTCCACCAAGTCGTCGTCTGCAGCCTACTCACTCTTCAGCGACGACGCTAGCATGCCCGCCTCATCCTCATCCTGGTCCATGTCGGCGAGCGAGTGGATGTCGTACCTAGACGAGGATATGAGCGATTGAGCACAGTATTGACGGTGTCTCGCTTTTAACCACTCACCATGCCGGCATCGACATGCCAAAGTTTAGTGTTACCGGGCGAGCCGGCCTGTTTGCATAGGGCACCACCAGTGCTCGGCGCATTAGCCGCGACCTCTGCGCTCCAGCCAAAAGCACCGAGAACCTACGCATTGGGCAGCACAAACTTGACATGTGGCAGCAGCGTGCGCAGCTCTTCCGTCACCGGCGCCCTACCCGTCCACAGTGCAAGTCGCCAGGTCATCAGCGGTGGCAGATAAACGGCAGCAAGCAACGGTGTGCACGCGCTCACCAGCCGGCGCCGCTATCGCCAAGCCCATGCATGAAGAACACGGTGGCCGTGTGCTTCTTCCGCGGCTTCTGCACAATAGCCGTCAGCGGTTTGTACATGTTGTCGGTGATGCCAGAGGCGGAAGACGAGTGGTGCCAGCGCCTGAGAGGAGAAATGCTCAGCTTCGAGGAGCGGGAAGCAAGTAGCGCTGTGAGAACCGCCACAATGACCGTATACAGTAGGATGCGATGCCGGCTAAAAGGCGAATAGGGTTTGGCAGCGGTGATTACCATGGCGGCAAAGCGGTGGGCGGACGGTGCTTGATGTTTCGCAGTTTTGGGCGGCGCTGCCCTTTCTACCAGTTTTGCCCCTGCCATTTTTCACTTTTCCTTGGATGTGTCGGTCACCAAATGCGCCACACCAGCCAGGGCAGTGATGGAGCAGATGCGACCGTGGCGTGCGCATCGCCAGGGATGTGTGCGCCAAGTGCAAGTGCGCCGCTGTGCAGTGTACGGTCCAAGCGTAAAAGGGAGCCTACCAGGGCAGAGAAGAGAACAGCATGGCGCACCACCGCAAGTCAATGCGCTATGATAAGGCGATTAGCAAAGAGTTGGCGTTCAGTTGATGTGTGTGCGTGTGTGCGTGTGCTGTGTGTGCACGTTAGCAAGTGCTTTTTCCCCTGCCCAGCGGTGGTCGTCCTCCGCTCTTCTCTCTCCGCATCCGCTTGCCCTTCATCAGTTTGTTCAAACGTCCAACCCTCAGCCGTACGGTTGTTGTTACCATAGCCATGAAGCCCGACAAGCTCTCTTCCATGCAGGCCAGCGTGCGCATCGGTGGCAAGGGTACCCCGCGCCGCAAGGTGAAGAAGGTCACCAAGGCCGCCTCCGGCGACGACAAGAAGCTGCAGTCTGCGCTGAAGAAGCTCAACGTGCAGCCGGTGGTCGCCATCGAGGAGGTCAACATGTTCCGCGAGGATGGCAACGTCATTCACTTTGTTGCCCCGCGCGGTACGTCGGGTGTCGGCATGATCAACGCGTATGAGACGCGTCCCTGCCGATCTCGCTAGATCAGCATGGCGATCGCACGGACCCAGAGGCAGTGCATCTGCGTCCGCGACGTTGCAGCGCTGGCTGCTGATGACCGCGACTGTGTTGTGCCGACTACTAACCATGGCTGCCTGCTTCTTGTTCTCTATCTCTCTCCCTCTTCAGTTGAGGCGTCCATCAACTCCAACACCTTTGCCGTGTACGGCCGCGGTGATGTCAAGGGTATGTTGACGCTGGGCGCGCACGACGTGGCGCAGCATACATGGCGCAATGCATGTGATGTGTCGCGCTGGTGCGACTGCTGCTGACGCGCGTGCCCATCCCCACAGAGCTCACCGAGCTGGTCCCGGGCATCCTGAACCAGCTGGGTCCGGACTCCCTGGAGAGCCTGCGTAAGCTGGCCGAGTCCTACCAGGCCATCCACCCGGGTGCGCTGGCCGCCGCCGCCCAGGCCGCCGCGTCCAAGGACGACGACGGTGAGGTGCCAGACCTCGTCGACAACTTGTAAGTGTACAGCGTGGCGGGCGCATTTGGGTTGCAGCATGCTGACGCTTCCGCCAATGCAGCGATGAGGCTCCGGAGGAGGAGAAGGCCGATGCTTAAAGAATCGTTGACTCAGCTTTGTGCGATCCGTTATTTGGAACCGCTATAAAAACGCTTTGGCAAATTATGTATTCGCTCTCCTGTGCATCTTTATGATCCGTGCACGATCCATGTTTAATGTCTAGTGGCGATCACTTGGTGGCACAGTTGTCCATCGGTTATCTTGGCAGCGCACTATGCATCGGACAGCAGAGAAAGATCAGCCTATGGCGCGTGCGCACCGCGGCAGACAAACAAGATAAACGTACCTAAAGTCAGCCGCATGGCGCGCCGGTCGGTAATCGTACCAGGACTGTGCGTTATTTGGAAAGGAGCCAGGATTAAAGCAATGGCAACCCTCGAGTGTGGTATGGTATGGCGAGGCGCTGTCGCCCAGTACCAGCTAGCCAATACAAGCAACCTGTTAGCTTCATCACAGATCGGCGTCGCGCAATCTAGCGCTTACCACATCGGGTGTTCGGTAGAGACGGAGTGTGTGGTCGAGCTCCCAAAAGACCGGCTGGCGGTGGAGAGGCATCGGTGTCAGGTGCGCCTGAGCAATGACGGTTTGCAGCATTTGTTGCGCCAGCTCGCCATGCGCCGCTTGAGGTGGTACGGCACAGTGACGCCGCATGCGCGCCAGCAGATTAGACCGGAGCACGACAATGTCCTGTGAGCAGTATCGGATGCTAACTCGTGCGCATTGACGTGAGCATCTCACCCGCGAGCGAATGCTTGTAGCAAGATATGAACGCACCGGCACGGGTTGGAGGTGAAGCAAGCGGTAGGAAGACGCGTTCGCATGCGCTCTGTAAACGACTCTGGAATGGGCCGCTGCGGCAACGTGTCGCCTGACCACGGATCGTTGGGACCAGGTACAAAGATGAATTGACTGCGATCGCGCAGAATATGATGCTGTGCGATGAGTTCCGCCAGTCGGCCAAAATTATCTGCAACCAGCGTGTTAGGCAATACGATGCTGGCGTTGCTCATGCCCAGTGCCAACGTACCGCGATACTGATCCGCGTCCTCGCTGCCGACCTGCAGCGGCCGCGACACAAAGCTGCCCATCATGACAAACGCAAGCGGTGGCAGTGCGCCTCCGGTCGCCGCCTGCGCGTAGCCAGCGAGCACCGCCTTGAGATGCGTCAATGTCTAGTATAGCCGGTGGGTGCTAAATTGTGAGCGATGTCGGTATGACGAGTCTGCTTACACCATGGCGCTACCTTTGGCAGATCAAGGTGTAGATCCGAGAGAAACACGATGGACGCCTCCTGGTTGGCCTTTTCGATTCGGAGAGCCATGGCCTATGATGGTGAGAACACAGACAGCTCGGTTTCGTCAACGCGCGTATATACCACACGCATAGCAGCGTAGACTCACTGCATCCGCTGTATTTGTGTCCAATCCGAGAAAGTCTACATTGCCGAGCATGCGCCTGGCATACCACGCGTTAGCTTTCTCGTGTGCACCAGCCTTTCTACAGAAATATTGCCAACGCACTTTGTCGTTTGGATGTCCTCGACAGGTGGCTGGGCCAGCACGCCCACCTTGAACACTTGGTCGTCGGTAAGCATGCCGCTCACCAGCGCAAACGAGTTTTCCGTAAACAGTCCGAGTGAATAGGTCTAATGGCATACGTGTGTTTAGAAATGGCTCGGATGCAAGCAAGTATCAGAAACAAGTGCATGTAGCCTACACAGTCTGAGAGATCCAGCTCAACGCTGCCATCGCGCTCTTCCAGGAATAGCCGTCCTTCTTCCAGCTGCGACAGCATGCCAAAGAGCAGAAAGGTTTTGCCCACACGTCCGCGCAGCGACTTGATTGAAGTCAACTGACGGTACAGCTGCGTCAGCAATGCAAGTATACGCCAGCAGACGGCAATGATCACCTGTAGTGTCTCCTCTTGTCTACCCCCGCCGCTGTGGAAAGCAGCCGGCTGGAAACACTCGTTCCGCAAAAGGCGCTGCTTGATGATGCTAGCACGATCATTGTACATTTGAATTTTCGCCATCACACCGGCCATAAGCGCAGGCTTTTCCGTCTGTCTGTTTTGCAGCGACCGGTCATGCATATGCATTGGTTAGTCGACCGCTCCATCTACGCAGCTGCCGTCTATTTATGCCTACCGCAAATATTTCCCTTGCCCAGCATCGTAGCGCCACCGTGGCAAATCATATGCGCTTACAACATGTAGATGATCGCGCGGATTGCCCAGCGTCGTTGCGCCGATCGTTTGGGACAAGGCATCAATGTCATCCATAGCGACGTCGTCAGCTGCGCCATGCTGTTCTTGGCTGCCAGCCGGGTTCAAGACCAGTTCACTGAACAGTCTCTGCATGCGCTGACCGTCCACCATAGCATCGTCCACTATAGACGCTCGCGTGAGCATACCAACGTAAGCATCCTGCTGCATACAGCCAGCGTCACGCTTTCACTCCACCTGTGGCTTTGGCGTAATGAGACGCCAGCTGCTCTGTCAAATCAGCCACCTGCTCCACTGTCAAGCCATGGCGCTCGGCAAATTCCAGCACATAGTCTGTGGCGTCCGGATGCAGTAGAATGCCATACTTGCGCGTGAAAACGCGGTAGATGCGCTGTTTGGCGCTCATGAAGAACAATGCCGAGACGACGGATATTGAGCCGCGCGAGCAGGCGAATGGCGTCGGTAAACAGGTCGCGTTCAAGTCGCGTCACATTCAGCCACGCGCTTTTATTATTGCACTTCTCCCTTTACACCGCCGGCTCGACCCTCTGCCGCGCGATTACCAGAACCGTTTGCTTGCAGCGTGTAGACCGCCAGCTCACGCCATGTTCTACCACGAAGCCATTCTGGCCAAGAAAGGGCCCCTGGCGCGCGTCTGGCTGGCGGCGCACTGGGAGCGTAAAATGAGCAAGACCCAGTTTATCCAGACAAACATTCAGAGCACTGTTGGTACGTAGAACGCTGCTGTACGTCCAGAGAGCAGCAGACGCTTACTCAACGCGTGCTTGATGTAATAGGCGCTATTGTCGGCGGAGACCAGCCGCCCATGGCGCTGCGTATCTCTGGCCAGCTGCTGCTTGGTGTGGTGCGCATTTATTCACGCAAGGCGCGCTACCTGCTGGAAGACTGTAACGAAGCGCTGGTGAAGCTAAAGATGGTACGTCGTCCAGACGAGGCAGTGGCCACCGCGCTGTCGATACTGACGTAGTGCGCAGGCATTTCGTACCGGTGCAGTGGACTTACCGGCTGAGCTAGCACGCGCTGCGCTGCACACCATCACAGTCGGCAATGCCGCCACCGAGTTTGATATCCTGCTGCCAGAAACCGAATATCATCTAAAGTGGGTAGTATGCACAAGCATCAGTTGTAAGCACTGTTGATCGTAGCTGATCATTGTTGCACGCTCTCCTGTCAATGACGACAGTCGCTGGAATACATCAACGCTGGCTGGAGGTCAACTGGTAGCACGCGTGCAGGACATTACAATTCGTGAGTCCTATTTTGCACCGGCTGCTTCGCTGCTGGACGAACCGACCCAGGATTCGCTGGAGGATCCATTTATGAGCAGCGCTACTCTTGGTGCGTCTGGTGCTGGCAGCGGTAGCTACGGAGGAGAGGACGACGATGCTGGTCTGGACTTTGGCGACCTGTTCCCCTCCAATGCCAGCATGGGCGTGGAAATGGCTCGAGACGCACAGGACCTTCAGGCATTTGAGCCGGAGCATCTGCTTGGCGAGGATTCCTTCCTGGGAGAAAAGCGACGGGCATCTGGCGGCGGCTTTGAGCTGGATGCAGACATGGACGTCACTTTTGACGATGCTGTGGGCCAGGCGGATGTAACCGAAGCGGATGGTCATGCCCCACTTGTATTTGACGATCACGACTTTAGGACTAGGTAAGTTGGCCATCCTGTACAATCGCTATACACTCTAAGCAATGCTAATACGTTTGCATCAAGTGACCGGGCAAATTTTGACGCCGACTTTGATGGGCTGGGTGATTTGCCGTGTAAGCAAACATTAGCTGGTGGGGTAGAGCTGTGCAATGAACTCATGCCATCTTTGCCTTTGTCGCCACTTTCTCTCAGCGATTGGCGACATGTCTGCGCAGACGACGGGAGGCAATTTGTTCAACCAGTCTCTGCTAGCCGTCGACACTTCGCACACCAGTCGCACCGGTGCGGCCCAGCGTCGTCGGCGCCGCGTGTTGGTCGATGAAGTCACCGAGCTATCTCGCCAGCAGATGACGATGCGGCCTACAGCCGCCAGCTTTGCCGCACTTTTGGACAGGGTGTGTACTTGATGTACACGTGTTTATGGTTCCACTTGATTAATGTAGTTTCACTGCAGGATGGGCAAGCGGCGTCTGGCGCATTGGGCGCACGGCCACATGCTGTCCGCGACGATCCGGCATCCTACTATCTGGGACCGTCTACTGCTGATCTTCCACCAGAGCTGGCGTCAATGTTCCAGCGTGCGCAGAAACGAGCTGGCGCAAATGCGATGGAGACACCGCGTGCAGCTAAGCAGCAGCGTGTTGACCCGTCGCTCATGGCACCCATCGAAATCAGCACGCTGCTGCATTCTGGTTCGGTGGCCGACATGAGTACGCCGCAGCCTGCAAGTCGCAGTCCCAATCTTGGTGACAAGGACGATCGGGATAGCATTTGGATGGCAGACGGTCCGGTCTTTGACGCTGGAGACGACATGCTGGATGATCCTGTGGCCGATCTGTCCTTGTCGTCGCCGGTCAACTTTGGCAGTGGCCTGACACCAAACGTTAAGGCTCTTTCGCTGCGCAATGCGTCCACGCATGGCGCGAGCATCACCACAGAAAGTCGGTGAATCGCATGCTTGCCGTATTTCTGCCAATCACTAACGCTAACATGTGCTCGACAATGTCAGCCTCAGCTCGCCTGTTTGATGATGAGTCAGCATCGCAGAGTGCCACAATGTCATCGGCAAATGGATCGACTTTCTCGAAAAACACCGCTCGCGCAGCACAGCTTATTCGCGATCAGTTGCGCGATGCACCAAGCGCAGCGCCAAAACAGCGCGATATTACCTTCCGTCAAGTAGCAGGATCGGTAGGCATCTACAGCTGACTGTCATCGTGGCGGCACGCTAATGCCATTCACGCCCAGGTGAAGCGTTCGGATGCAGCACGCTTGTTTTTTGAACTACTGGTTCTCAACACCAAGGATTTGGTTCGAGTGCAACAGGCCGAGCCTTTTGCCGACATACGCATCCAGGCCAAGGTAGATACTTTGCAAATGCGGTAGTATGTATCGGACAAAACTGCTAACCTCTACTCTCTCCTTGCTTAGGACGCGCTTTTCGAGTCTGATTTTGCGGCATCCGCTGTCTACTAGCATGTTCCAGGCAGGGAGTGCTACTACGTCCCGCATCGTGTCTGGCGTCTGTTGTCGCAGACATCTTGAGTACACATGCGCGCACAATCATATGGTCTATTGTGTCCAATAGCGCCTTGGTGGCATGGCCGGCCGCCAAAGTGGGAAGCACACTAGCAACGTCCTTACTCTGAAACAAACAGCACTTGATATGTGATCGCAAATAGTATAAAGCCTGCCATGGCGTTTTTATGGGTGTACATGTGCAAGTAGACAAGCCAAACGCTGCTCTGACGCTATACAACTGCTTCAGAAACACGGCAAAGCGCCGGAACGATGGTATGCATTTTGGGAAAACTCTAGCCGTGTCTTGCGGTCGCCAATGTCAGGCTTTCGCCTTCATGACGCGCCCATCCTTCCGGCATTCGAGACCCAGCACGGCTGGTCTATGCAGCTGACTAAATTATCACGCCGACTGTATGCAGAAAATCAAAGCGAACACGCATCTCACCATTTCCACACCATATGGTTTCTAGAATAGCATACGATGAAGCGTTCGCCTTGCGCCAATGGCTGCCGGACCGAACCCCGCATACGCCAGACTTGCTGCACAGGCTCGCCGCGTCCCGCATCACCAAAGCTCAGAGCTGTGCCCTAATTTTAGTGCTATTTTGGCGTACGGCAGCTGGCGATATGCGCCATGTCTCGACAGCGCCAACCAGCGTTGCATACAGGCCAGTGGTGAGCGTGTTCGGGTAATTGGCATGCGCAAATTGCATGGCGTTACACGAGCCGTCCCTATTGGCTTACTCAGTGCCGCCATACTGGCGTGTGGACACGCATGCTCAGCTGCACATGGTCTCAACAAGATGTGCACGCCTGGGCGTGCATGCGCTACTCTCCGACTCACTGGCAGGTAAGCTGGCTATTTGTCGATACGTAGCGCGTGAATCTGCAAAGACAAAAGTGTGCTTGCGTAGCGGCGCACGCAGGGATAGCATAGCTGTGTGTTCCAAACATCCGCCGTGCTGCGTCGCGTTTTTCGTCAAGCATACGCACGCGACTGCATACCAGCATGTGAGCGCCCGCGCATGCCGTGCGCTCACCCGTTTTAGCGCTCCTAAGTGAAAATATCTAGCTGCGAGCGCACTGGTTATTGGCTCAGAGCAGCACAAAGGCAGCCTGCAAGCACTGCTGCTGGCGTGCAAAAGCGTGCACGACACGTAACTCAGCTGATGCTCGGCGCACGGGCCACACATGACCGCTGCCGGCAGGAACACCGGTGCTGATCGCTGGTGTGCCGGCTAACATTGCCGGCCGGCAGCATGCTCAGTACTGCGCCGTTTGCTTCTTCTGAGCGGCAATCTGTACGCTTTGAAGAGCCCGCGTGTCATACGTGACCATGCCCGTTTAGGTCTACTCGTTATTCTACGTACGCACACGCGCGTCACTCAACGTTAAATGGCGCTGCATACGCAGTATACAGCTTGCTGCATCATGGCGAGCACTGACCATTGCTAGCGGTGCTCTCGTCGTGGTATTTATATCTACTTGGCAGGCCAGATGCCATGCTCTCCCCTACATCTCCTTGTTCTCCGTCCCTCTATCCCCTTATCAATCTTGCGCACGTCAGTCTTCCGGCAGTGGTGTATTCTGAAGTGCAGGTAAGAAACGTGCTTTAGCCCGGTGGTGGATATCTATTCTTCCTCCAAGCATCGCTGGCACAGTTCTCTGCATGTGGGTGTAAGGAGCAGGCTGGGGATACGAGTCTGTGTAGCCGCACCCGTTGGTGTGCCCATGCTTTAGAGAATGTGATGCTAGTTTTTCAATAGGCTGGTGGCCATACACACTTGATTTACAGGTGCGTTTGCGACGTATCGCCATCTTCTCTGATTGTTTGTGCGTTCTGGCGTTTCATCTGCCCAGTGCTGGGGCCAGTGATTTCGGCATTGCGGATCTCGGTGATTAGTGCTAACTCGGCAAAAACGGCGCAAGTGCGCATCGATGGCGCTGCGGGGTTTGCCAACCGTTCCAGAGCGCAGGTCGATATGGCACGTCACGCCCTGCTGCGGCCACGCGCTTTGGCAGGTGCTGGGGCAATGCGCCCCGTCCAGTTTGTCAGACGCTGGTGGAGTAAACTATGCGTGATCGCGCGGCCTCGCTGGTATGCGGACATTGGGTCACGTTCGCCTACGCAGCCTGCCTTTGCGGTAGGCTCTAGCGCAGGCAGGTGGGTGCGCTTTGCACTTTCTCGCACGGCCCATGTACAGGCACACGCTTCTGTGTGCAGCATGTGCCAACTCGTTGCCCTTCATCCTATGCGCGCCGAGCGCCACACGCGCGGCGTTTCTGATTTGTAGTACGCAAGGCATGCTTTTCACGCATGCTCTCCCAGTACGTACAATCATCAGCACCACTCGGAACTGGCCCAGAGTTTCGTATGCTCCCGCCGCAACCTGCACGTGGTGCACCACCCGCACACTTCCTTGCAGAGAACGAGAGAGAGAGAGAGAGCATAGGGGGCGCAGAATAGCATGCGCGCCATCATCGGCCGTCTTGCCTAGCTGACACTATATTTGCCGTGTCTTTTGCGCTGTATCTGATCACGCTCGCGGCTTTACTTATTCCACACACTATACTCTCCATTGAGCAAGCTAGGTACACAGCCTTGCTCCTCTCCTAAATGCTTTCAGTGATCTTGAAACGCGTGTGATCTCCTTAAATTCCGATAACAGCACACTTGCTTACCAGCGATCTAGTCAACATGTCGTCGCCCAATGCAGACGTCGCAGAAAAAGACCAAAGCGTGGAAGCGACGCATAGAGCTGCAATGTCTGGATCATTGCAGCAAAGACCGCAGGGACGTCCACACAGTATTGTCTGGTACACTGCTATTGATGAGCCAGATGAGATGCACAACAGTAACGCCGACTCGGGCGGACATTCTGCCGAGGGAGGCGTCGGCAGTCGGCGTCAGTCGCGGGGCAACGACAGCATGCGCTCCAGCAGGCATCGAAGGAGCTATGGCGTGCCACCCGCTTCACCCTCGGGCGAGGTGCCGCCGCCGCCGCCACCCTCAGTTCTGCGACCGCTTTCTGTCCATCTACGCAGATCTGTGATTTCCGGCGACAGTAGCAGCAGTCCGCTGCTGCCGCCAAACCGCTTGTCGACGCCTGTAGCCGCTACCGCCATAAGCGTGCTGGATGATCTGCTTGCCGGCGACGATCTTGACGCTGACGCCGCAGTCTCGACCCCACTGCGTCTGCCCAATGTCACACTGAGATTCCTCATACCCGACAACCCGCACTCGTGGGTGACGTCATTTGATCTGTTGCCGGTGTCTATCAGTTCTCTCCATAGCGAGTTGTCTGGACGGCGCACGCTACTGTTTGGCGTGCCAAGTCCATTTGCGCCTGAATGCAACGACCATCTAGACTCCTACCTCAGCGCCGTACCGCGTCTGCGACAGCGGGGCGTTAACCAGGTTGTGTGCGTTTCGACCGCCGATGTGTTTGTTTTGAATGCCTGGCGTAGCGCGCGCTGCAGCGACTATCCAACCAACCAGCTGATCTTTGCCAGCGATGGCAACGGCGAGCTCTGTCGGCGCCTCGACATGGCAGTTGATTTGACCAGCGAGGGCATGGGCGCATCCATGCGATTTCGCCGCTTTGCCATGCTCATCGAGTCCAACCTGTCGGTGGCATGGTGTGTCACCGAGCCGAGCGACGTTGGCGTGACCGTCACGTCGGCCGGTCAAGCGTTGGACCGGCTGCAGTCACAGTCGGCGTAACTGCCGTCGTGACTACCATACGTCAAGCGCATATCACTGTCGGCTGCTGCCATATACACCTGGGCTGTGCCCCGTTTCTTCGCCATCTTGCTTAACCGTTTTCTTCAATCATTTCTTGCTGAACCTATTGGCCAGGTTCGCACAATCCATTGCTTGTACCCTTGTTAGCAAGAAATCTTCTTGCTGGCTCATAGTAGGTGTCGTGCACTCCTTAGTGCAGACGCTACTGTCCGCCTGACCTGACAGCACCTTGTTGTAGTCAGCGCCACGATTATGTTGGTACACGCACTTTAAGCGTGCTATAACGAAAAATGAACAATCTCAAAGCTTGCTGAATTCAATCTATATTACAGCCATTACAGTCAATCTTGCATGCTGTGCATGACGATGTACAGGTCAAAACAAACAAGTCGCATGGCGTAGCGCGCAAAAAGATGTGTCCGGTGGCACATCTCTAAGGCTGTCTTGCCTGGTGACAGCAGCAGTCTGTGTTAGCACCCGTGGCTGTAAATACATCAAGCATGCGTGCTTACCAGCGCCTGTTTGACCTCCTTGGAGATAAGATCTGCCTTGCTTTTAATGTCCACCGCAGTCGAGTAGATCAGCATTTCATGATCCTCGAGTGGCCCGTAGCGCAAAATCAGTCGCTCAAGTGATTTGAGCTGGCGACAGAGCTGGGTC
Organism: Thamnocephalis sphaerospora; assembly: GCA_003614735.1. Lineage (NCBI taxonomy): Eukaryota > Fungi > Zoopagomycota > Zoopagomycetes > Zoopagales > Sigmoideomycetaceae > Thamnocephalis > Thamnocephalis sphaerospora. The sequence continues at coordinate 5,273 of KZ992424.1, read as the reverse complement.
ATATCACTTCCCATGCCTTCCAGCTCCAGCTGGCGCTGACTCCGAACCGTAGCAAGGCTGTGCAACAAGGTGAGCCATGATCAGCAAACTAGGCGAGCACACGACAATCCCCTGGACTTGCCTGGCAGACTGTGCTTTTAGCTCCTTCTCCAGCCTATCGCTACGTTTCTTCACGATATCTGCGGGCACATCCGTGGAATCCTTGGTATATGCGCGTTAGCAAGCTTTATATTCCGTGCACGCAGACCAAAACTGCACATACCTTATGTTGCCTAAGCGCTTCTTGACACTGCTTTAGTTCACGCTGTAGCTTCTCCACAAGTGCGTCATTCTGGCGATATTTTCGCTTCTGAAGCGCCTATCAGTGGCCAGCCAGCGCGCACGATGAGCCACAAAAGTTAACGCCAACTGTCCGCGTAGCGTGTACATACTTGCTCCGCCTTGGCACTATGATCGCGTTCCAACGCCAGCTTGCGAGTCAAGCAAGCGATGCTGTTTTGTAGCTGTGCTTCTCTTTCACACGACTCGCGCTCAATTCTGCGTGCATCGCCACGCATACGAAGCAGCTCTAGGTGCCACAGATGTTTTGGCAGGTCAGAGTTCAAGTTGTACCGTTGCCTACTCCTAGCCAGTTTGCAGACCACCAACCTCGCGTGTTTTCACGGTAAAACTCGCGTAACCGTGCAATTTCTTTCTGTTGTTCTTGTATGCGTGTCGCGTCCCCTTTTTGTCTGAGTTTTTCCTCTTCGGCACGCGCTCGACGCTCCCGCTCCAGTTCAGAGAGAGACACATCAAAAATGTCTTGCTGCATTTTACACAGTAACGTGAGTATGTTACATATACCCTTGAGCTTGCCGACCGTTTTCGCCTACCTGGCCCTTCAGCTGTGCTTTCAGCGCGCTTAACCTAAGCTGCATCTCCTGTGCACTAGCTATACTCTGCGACCAGCATTACCAATAGTGAGCTGCATAGCCAGCATGCAGCACCGTCCTGTGCCAAACACTTACACGACTTGCCACGTGACGCCGAACGCGTCTCCGTTTGTTATCATGCAAACGAATCTCCGTGTCGTGCGGGTCGTCTGCATCTGCGTCTGGCAAGTCCAGCAATTCACATATTTTGCGCCTATCTTGCAATTCGCGAACTTTGCAAATCCAGTGGCGACAGTGTTATCAAGAGAGCACGACCAATAGACTTGGCGTGTGCAGTCGGTACTTACGCTTCAGCTCATCGTTCTCAGCGACGGCATCAAATCGCCGCTTGCGTTCTCGAGCCAGCTCTGCACGCAGCGCACCAAGTTCTCCCTGTAACTCGGCCACTTCTCGTGTGCGCGCTTCAATCTCCCAGCGTGTGCGCGCTTGTTCCTCTTCGCTCACGCGACATGCGTCCACGAGCGTCATTGCATCGTCAAAATCACGCTCCGAACGCACTGAAATTGCCAATAAGGAGGTCAGCTAAAGCAGACTGGCGGTACAATCTGCGCATGCTTCTACTTGCCTACACGATCCCGGTAGTACGAAAGCAGTTCAAACGTTAACGGCAGCGTGTCGCCGTCCAGCTCCGCGCTCGCAATTGGATCTGCAATAGCAGCAGCGTCTCCGTCTATGCATGCATCCAGCGACTCATCCCACACTGGCTCTACCACTGCCTTTGGCCGACTACGTGTGAGAGGAGCCGAGCGAGCTGCCGACTTTTTCGGCGCATTTCTGGCGGTTCGGTCAGACTTGCTGCATGCATGCCAGTCCGGCCCATCAGCATCTGCACGTCCATCATGGTGTTTTGGCTGCTGCTCGCCGCGTGTCGTGCGCCGAGCTAATCTTGCACGCTGCTTGTCCTCGCGCGCTGCATCCTGCGCATGCGTCGACACCTGCTGCCGGTGCGCGCGTTGCTGCAGCACGCGGCCCTCCAGCTCGGCAGGCATTTCCTCCACTAGCTGCGAATCTTCGACGGACGATTCGTGGTACCAGCTGCGAGGTTTTGTTTTTCGCGAACGTTCACGCGGACGCTTAAACGCCGCGGCCGCAGCCGCCTGCATGAAGCGAGCATGGCCGCCACTGTCCTGCGGCGGCCGCCTGTCTCCCTCCGCGTGCTCGCCAGAATGCACCGACTGCCAGGGCATCGTTTGAGGCACAGAGTATGTGTAGGCTGGATGAGTTAACGGTCAAGACAGGAGGTTGCCAGTGTTGCAAACGGCTATTTGTTTACATTTGACCGCCCAATCCCTCGCCATTTTGGGTGCACTAGATAATTCTTTGAACGCAATCTATTCAGCATGGAGAATTGTGTATGCGCATATCCGAAATCAGGGCTTTTGGGAGCAAAAGGTCACACAACCGTCTCGGCCAGCACCTTCGCTCGGTGTGCGCAACTTGCACACGGCTAGGTAGGATGCACGGTGCCTGTAGGATGGCGACGGAAAGGGCAAAGAGCTATCATAACACAATGAAGGGAAAGAGCAAACGCAAGACAGTGGTCAAGTGACCGGCTTATGCTGAGGAACTGTGGACGCAACACAGATCTGCGTGTTGTCGCTGGGCGACGCAAACAGGCCAAACGTGGCAAACAGTACAGAGAGAGTACAGGAGGGGTGTAGGCGTTGTTGTCGTCGTCGTCGTCGTCGTCGGTGTTGTCGTCGTCGTTGGGCGCGTGAGAGCCAGGACGACGCAGGTAGACGTGCGTGTGTGTGTGCGAAAAGCCCTTCTGGCGGGCATGCAGTCAGTGCAACGATGCAAAGTCGTGGAGAAGGGCCAGTGATGGCGGTGCCGGTACGGCATATCCAAATGGCGGATGCAAAAAGGAGAGTAACGGCCGCGACTAGATCATAGTGACGGCGGTGTAAATAAAATCAGAATTGGCACAGCAGAAGCGATTGAAGGATGGTACAGCGAAAAGAGCAGAACGGCTCTCGCTAGTAACGTGAAGCGGAAGCCAGGATGCCACAAGAGGCTTAGCGTTGCATCGCCAGTGGGCGTGTGCCGCAGGGCACGGTGAATAGATCGGCGCTGCTGGTCAGCGTGGAAGCGTACGACCAGTGGGCGCTCGACCAGGTGTCGGCCAGCATGATTGGCTGTCGAGCGAGCTGGTAGACGGGCGCAGCGGCACCGGCTGGAGCCACAACGGTATTTACCATGCTACGACCAGGCAGCATGCAGGCCGATGACGCCACTAGAGGCTCAAGTGCCGCCGGCTGTGCGCCCTTGCTAGCCGCCGAAGCAGACCTGGGAGCAGCAGGCACGACGGCAGGTGAGACCGCTGCCGACATCCGCTGCCAGGCTAGCAGCGCTTCGTAGCGCGGAGCCACCGAGCTGCGGTCGTAGTCGCTAGGCGAGTGCGCCTCGAAGACGCGCTCAAACCGGCTGAAGCGCACCCTTTTCTTTTTAGGCGCCGCCACTTCTGCGGTGCTGGGCACAGGGTGGGCACTTTGCATCAGAGGCACAAAAGCTGGGGCAGCGACTGTAGCGGTTGTCTGAGCTTTAACATGCGCCACCGCTACCGGCAGCATGGCGGAGCGATGGACACGCCGACGTACAAGGTCTGGGAGATGCCGCCGGCGCAGGCGGAGTGCGGCGCGGGCAACGGTGACCCGGCCGTAGCGCAGAACAACCCGGCTGTTGCGTGCCAGCGTAGACAGCGGCTTGGTCGGTGACGCCGGGCGAACGGTCACGGTAGCGACGCAGGCGTTGGCGGTGTCGGCGCGCGCCAGCTGGCGCAGGTGTTTGCCGGTAACACGAACACAAGGCTGCATGATGATGATGATGATGATGATAGCGGATCACAGCAGCGACGAGGATGCGGCTGTAGGCAGGAGGGCAGCACAAGTAGCCTAGGCAGGGACGTTGAAATATGCCGGAACTTTGCTAGTAGCACGAAGCGGCAACACACGATACTTGTGAGCAAAAAGTACGGACCGGCGTACGCACACAGGAAACAGCAACAGCGAGGAGCAACACTGCGCACAGCCTAGACGGCTAGGGGCAGCCGGTGGTGGCGAGAGAAATCAACGCGCGCACACAAGCGCCGGCAACAGCAGCGGCAACAGGGCAGTCGAGGTGTGTGTGTGTGTGTGTGTATGGGCAGCAAACGGCGTTTGCTTTTTTGATCGTCCTTAAATGGAGCGTGGTGCTCTCGGGGAGCAGAGCAGCAAATGATGACGATATTCACCACGCCGATAGCGAGTAGGACGATGCGGACTGGCAATCATGCAGTGATATGACAAGGGGCTGAGCGCGAGGCAAGGGTCTCGTGGTCGTGGACTGAAGTTCGAGTGTCCACGTGTCGCTTAAAACGCAACGTTGACGATGTGTGGAGGAACGAGTGGGCAGAGGGTGCAGTGGAGCGCAGCGCAAGCAAGCAAGCAAATCGTTGCACTGACGCAAGCGCAAGCGGGAGATGCTTGGTGCCGAGCAGCAGAAGAGGGCGTGGCGCAACAATAGAGCCGCTATGGTTGCACACCAATGGCAAAGTGAAAAACACAGCAGCGGACGGAGTTTGAGAGCAGAGCAATAAGGACAGAAGCGTGGATGGGTGGGCAGATAAGAAGGCCAGGGCACGCCGGGTGCGGCGGAGATTTAACGGCCAGCGCCAACGAACAGCCACCGGACAAGCGGCATAGATGCGGAAAAAAGCAAACGGTGCAACGGCACATTGTTGCAGAGAGGCGTTAAACGGACGTAGGTGTGTCGCACTGCCAAAAGCGAGCACATGGAGGCCCCAGGTACGGTAGGACGGCGGCGGTGGCGGCGAGAACCGCGGCCAACAGGGAACGGTGGACACCACCAAACCAGAACAGGGGCAAAGTGGGCAAACGCGCGTGGCGATAGGCCCGCGAGACGAAGCGGAAAGTGGCAGGTGGCAAATGGCTGCCACGACAGCGGAAAAGGCAGGCAGCACTTGCGAGCGCGCACTGGACGTGCGCGATCCCGCATGCGACAAAGGGCAGCATCTCCATCGCTGGCCTATGACGTAGACGTATCCGCCAGATCGACTGTGGATAACGACAGCACCGCTCCTCGGCCAGCGCCGCCTTCATTGAGCACGGTCGCACGACATGCATACGCCGCACCAATGGGCAGCATCGCCGGACGACCCAGTAACCGCCACCGGCACAGCACACCACACGCATGGCCGGGACGCCTCACATTATCGGCTGCAAAAGCTCATGGCCATCACCAACCACCACCGCAGCAGTAACGGGCGCGGCTGCTGCCAACGCCGCCGCGGTCTGATCGACGTCACGCGCCGCCACCATGCGCCACCGTGCGGTGCACCCTTGG